>CAUYQG010252278.1:0-10658 GCA_963574415.1 Tarsius wallacei
GTGTCGAACCTGCGGGTTGAGGCCATCCACTCGCCTCGGCCTCCCAAAGTGCTGGGATTACAGGCTGAGTCATTGAGCCCGGCCTACTCTGTTTCATTGATATATGCATTCATCCTTCTGCTAATACCATAGAGTTTTAATTATTAAGTTATGGAATAAGCTTTGAAATCAGATAGACCATTTCTTCCCACTTCATTAAGGTTAAAGAGTATAAGCTCAGCCAGGTTATATAAGTTATGGCTACTTGGAAGGCTGAGGCAGAAGGATTTCCAGATCCCAGCAGGTCAATATTAGGGTGGCTGTATGTGTGCCACTGCACTCCAGCCTTGGCAACGGAGTGAGACTCCAACTCAAAACAAAACAAAACAAAAAGAATATAAGCTCAGCATACAAAAATCAATTGCATTTCTGCATGCTAGCCAAGAATACATGGAAACAAAATTTTAAAATATAATACCATTTACAGTTTCTCCAAAATGAAATACTTACATGTAAATCTAACAAAACAAGGACAGGATTTATATGATGAGGACAACAAAATGTGAGTGAAAGAAACCAAAGACTATCTAAATAAATGGAGAGACATATCATGTTCATGGATTGGAAGACTCAACATTGTAAAGATGTCAATTATCCCCAAATTAATATATTTCAATCACATTTCTATGTATAACAATATCAAAATCACAGCAAAGATTTTTGTAGATACTCAAATAGTCACAAGACTATTCTAAAACTTAAAGGCAAAGGAACTAGAATAATTATCATTGTTATGTTAATCCACTTGCCACAGATTGGGCACTCATTTCTCTTCTTGTTTTGTTTTAGGTGATTTTATTGAGGTAAAATTACATACAGTGAAATGCACTGATCCTAAGGGTCCAATTCAATGAATTTTGATAGATGTATAGATCCATGTAACCAAAACCCCAATCAAGATCCTGTTTTCATTATCCTAAAAAGTGTCCTGTGCTCCTGTCCCAATCAATTATTACCACCAACTCCAGCCCCACCCAGCCCAGGTGACCACTGACCTGTGTTCTATCACCACGGATTAATTCTGCCTGCTTTAGAACTTTGAATATATAAAGAATTTCTGCAAATCAGTAATCAAAAAGTAAACATATTCTGGATACAAGGTCAGTGTGTTCCTTGCAAATATTTTTTCCCAGACAATGGCTTGATTCTCATTTTCTGAATGATATTTTTTGAGAAACAGATGTTTGTTCATAATTTTGATAATTCCAAATTGTCAATTTTTAAAATTTTATATTTTATGCTTTTTATGTCCTCTCTGAGAAATCTTTGCCTCCTGACTCCAAGCTCACAAATGTGTTCTCCTCTATTTCTTTCAGAAGTTTTATAGCTTTAAGATTATGTTTAGGACTATGCTCCATCTTGAATTTATTTTTGTGTATAACTTTAGGTAGAGATCAAGATTCATTCCTCTGATATCCAGTTCACTCAATAATTCGGTGGCTATTTGTTGAAAAAATTTGGTTTTCTCCATTGAATTGCCATGGTACTTTTGGTGAAAATCAATTTGCTATATACTGTGGGTCTCTTTCTGGACTCTCTAATCTGTTATGAAATGGCTATCTATTGCTGTATAACAACTCAAAGCTCAATGACTTAAAATATCAATTTAGTCATGTTATTTTCAATCATGGTTTCTGTGGGTCAGGAATTCAGGAGGACTCAGCTGGGTAGTTCATGTGACTTCAGGCAGACAGTGGTTAGAGCTGGAGCAACTGACTGGACATCATTCTTTCCACAACATCTTGGGTTTCTCCATAACATTTCTATAAAGTTGGCTAGCCTGGTAACCATCTCTGCAGGTGGGCTAGCCTGGCATCCTGAAAGCATGGTGGTCCAAGTCTCTATGTACCAGTGTTCCTGCACACAGGGCAGATGCTACAACGTCTCATACTCCCAGCCTCAGGAGTTCTACAGCATTGGCTCTGAAGTCTATGGATTATAAGAGAGTATGAGATCACTGAGATTCATGGAGGAAGGAAGGTTCCAGAAGAACACATCAGATAGAAGTTATTTCATGGCCATCCTTGAAAGATGGACTTTGTAAAATCTTTTCCTTTTAAGAATTTTTGGTTAATATTTTATCTCTCTGCTCTGCAGACTGGATAATCTATATATGTCTATATATGTCTGTCTCTGAACCGCAGTGTGGGAGGGACTGGAGTGGACAGTGGTGGGGACTGCCCAGGTGGAGGTGAGGAAAGGTAAGGAACAGCAGAGGCCTGGGTCAGGGCCAGGGCTGTGACAGTGGAGAGGGGGAGGGGACCATCCCTGTTGTGTGGTTGCACCTGGTCACAGCTGTCTGGCAAGGGAGATGGGGGAGGTGTCAGGAGAACAAACTGAATGGGGAGGTCAGTCAGCTGTCCCTTGGCCTTTGACCCCAGTGTGCCTCTGAGACAGTGTGCAGGAGTCTAGTCGGTGCTGTTTAGGGGAGTCTGGAGCCCACTGGGGGCTGTGGTCTGCAGGGTGGCTGGCATAGGAGACTCGGAAATGGAGCAGGAAAGCTGAGTGGTATGGGCCTGTGGGCGGAGGGGCTTTGGAGGCCCACCAGCCCTGCCAGCTGCTCTGGCTGGGAAAGAGAGCCCCACACACAAGGGTGTTTAGGTTGGCCGAGGTTCCTGGGGAGGCCGTTCCGGGCTGAATGGGGCTGTCTCAGGCTCCAGGAGAGGCGCTGAGTGAGAGGCCACATTCCGTGGTGATGGTGAGGCCCAGCGCTGTCCCTGCCTTGCTGGGGAGGGGCCCCGTGTTGTGCTTGGCCGGCTCTCTCCAAGGCAGCAATACCCAGGGCGGCAGAGCGTCTCCACGTCCTCGGCATTTTTCCTGTACAGACGACCCCCCGTCCCTGAAACTCATGATCCAAGGAGATCCCTAAGAAATCAATCTTGACAGAAGGTCAAGCGGCTTTGACCCCAGCCCAAAGGGGCCGCGCTGCCTTCAGCAAACTACCCAGTGTCCTGAGTCCAATCAAGGGGAAGGGGAACGGGTCTGGGGAGCTCTCTAGCCTCCTGCCCTCGGGTGGTCTCCTTACCTGCCTGTGTCCCCTGCCTGTGTCCTGAGGTATGTCCCACCCAGCCCCCCCACTCTCCAGCCTTTGCTGACTGTGCCCTGGGTCAAGCTCCGCCCATTTCAGAGCCTTTGTTCAGGCTTCTCTCCCCTGTCCCTTAGTAAAATTTTATGCATAGTTTTTGGTAAATTTTCCCAGGTTTTGGTAAAATTTAGGGAGACATTTTAGCAATTTTTTGGGTAAACTTAGTTTTGTCTGGAAGTGGGCTCCTCCTTGCTGTCCCTTCAGTCCCTGGGCTGCCAGGACAGGCTACTCCCTTCACCGAGGCTGCATCTCCCAAGCATCTCATGTTCCTTTACATGTGAGTCTCTCCCTCAAGGGAGCCCACCCCCGGGAGCAGGGTCCCGCCAGCCTAGTCCAGGATACTTCCCCATGCATGCAGCAGGCACAGACAGGGAAATGACCTCCTCTGTGCAGAAACTGACCCAAGGGCACCTTGAACTTTTTGCTGCTCATTTGCTTTAGTGTAGGTTGTGTGGAAGACCTCCCCAAGGAGTGCCATCCATGGAGGCTGCAGGCCCCGAGCCTACATGAGGGCCAGCACAGCTGCTGCCCTGCCCAGGGTGGCTCTGAATTCCCACCCTAGAAAACCAGACTTCCACATGGGCTGCCTGCCCGGCAGCAGTTCATGACTGTCTAGTTGGCCTTGTACCCTCCACAATGGGCCTATGAAGAAACTGCACTGCGCCTGCCTGGGACTTTCCTGTCTGACAGGTGACAGCACCACTCGCTCAAATAAAACCCTTAAGGTCACCTGCCTGGTCCCTTGCCCTCATCCTCTGCATCCAATCCATTAGCAGGTCCTGCCAATTCTACCCTCAAATATATTCAAAATGTGCTCACTTAGCTTCATCACCACTTGTGTCAATGTCCTACCACCATAGCCTGGGCCACTTAGTCAGACATTGTTATCTCTCAGTTCTGGAGGCTGGAATTCCAAGACCAAGGTGCAGCAGGGTTTCCTCTGAGGCCTCTCTCTTTGGCCTACAGACAGTTGCCTTCTCCCTTGTCTTCATGTGGTCTTCTTGCTGTACATGTCTGTATCCAAATTTCTTCTTTGTATAGGGACATCAGTCACATGGGATCAGGGTCTATCTTCAAACATTCATTCTAACTTAATTACCTTCTGAAAGATCCTATCTCCAAATATAATCACATTCTGAGGTCCCAGGAGTTAGGGCATAGGAATGTTGGAAAGGGAAGACATAATTCAGCCCAGAATCACCCAATGCCACCCTCATCCCTACAGTCTCTGCTTGGGCCTTCAATCTGGCCTGCACTCATCCTCCACACAGCAGTGGAGACTGTTTTGTATGCTCCACCACCAGCTGTGCAGGTAAGATCCATGTGAGGAGGAAACCCCTCCCCACACCCACCTCAGGCCTGGGCTGACAGGCCTCCTCATTCCCTCAACACGTGGGCCTTTGCTCTTCCTGGAGCCTCTGGGTCTTCACTACAAGCCTCCTGGTCCTTCCTTGGGATAGCATTGATCCTTCACCTGTATTTTTTTTTAAATGACAGCTTTTTTGAGACAATTCCCAGTCCATACAATTCACCCACTTAGAGCGTACTATTCAAATGTTTTTAGTGGAACTGTAGAGTTGTGCATCACTTGCCACCATGTAACTCTAGAACTTTTTAAACCGAGATGCAATTCACACATCATAAAATCCTGACACGTGCTACGACATCGATAAACCTTGAGGGCATCATGCTAAGAGAAATAAGCCAGCCACAGAAGGACAAATACCGTGTGATTTCATGTATGTGAGATGCATAGAGGTGTGAGATTCACAGAGGTGGAAAGTAGAAGGGGGCTGCTGGGGAGACTTGTTCTTTCATAGGGACAGAGTTTCAGTTTCGGGTGATGAGAAAGTTCTGGACATGTATGGTGGTGATGGTTGCACAACACTGTGAACACACTTAATGCCACTGAACTGCACACTTAAAAATGGTTCAAATAAGGCTGGGTGTGGTGGCTCGCTCCTGTAATTCCAGTACTTTGGAAGGCCAAGGCAGGAGGATTGCTTGAGCCTAGGAGTTCAAGACCAGCCTGGTCAACATATTAAGACCTCGTCTCTAAAATAAAACAAAACAAAACATTAGCTGGGTATGGTGGCACACACCTGTAGTCCCAGCAACTTGGGAGGCCAAGGCAGAACGACTGCCTGAGCCCAGGAGATCGAGGCTGGCACTCCAGCCTGAGCAACAGAGTGAGACACTGACTCGACAACTTTTTTTAAAAAACGGTTTAAATGGTAAACTTTATGTCTTGTATGTTTTACTACAATTTTCTAAAAACTAAATAATTAGAAATCAATCAAATAGGAAGTTGCGGGCCAACAGGCATAGAATGCTGCTGCGTGTGTTAATAAGGTGGCAAAAGAAAAAACTACATGTGCATGCATGTGTGTGTGCCTGCGTGTGCTTCTACTCCATTAGGCACCCTGGAAGGGCACCTTGTGGATAGGTCACAGGGTGCGCATCGGGCAGATGGGCAAGAGCCTCAGACATGTGAACCTTCCATGCTCCTAGAATTTTGAATCTTGGGATTCTGTTACCTACTGGAAAAAGTTAAAAAAACAAGTTGCTGAAGGAGGCCAAGCCAAGGAAATAGGGCCAAAGCCTCCAGCAGCGACAGCCACCCCGCCCTGCTGGGCCCCACCTCAGGCGGGGGCACCCAGGGAGCAGTGACCCGCCTGGTGAAACTCGAAGCTCCTGCTCTGTCAGGAGCTGAGTAATGGTGACGCACCAAGGCGGGTCAGCGGGCAAGAGGGCGACTGTTTATTTCTTCCCTTCGAAGCCCACACACCCCCCGTTCAGAAACCAGCAGTGTGTGGTCGGTCTGTCCCAGTGGCTAGCCCAGTTGCCTTGGCTGAGCCCTGGGACTCTGAGCAAGGCGCTTCCAGTAGCCATGCTCACACCAGGGAACAGGAGCCTGGCCCGGGCACCTCTCTCTGTTGCTCAGGGCTTCGGATGAAGGACTTTCCACCCAGAAGAGGGAAATGGAATAAACAGAAAAAGGGAAGGTTCATGTAAAGGCAATTAAAACTGACTTAGGTGGAAGCCTGGAACGTTAACATTGCTGTAAAGTCTTAACAAGAAAAAAAGTCTATTTTATTCAGAATTGACATCCCTGCAGCCCAAGAAATCAGGCTCTCAATTAAGGAGCAGTAACTAGATATATATACTATTTGCTTCTGTTTTTATTTTTACGTTTCAGAAAATTTCTGAGTAAGTTGTTACCAAGCTGGTTTGAGAATAAGAAGAAAATTCAATATTCAAAATAGGAAGTCATTTCACGGTCTCTGCCTGATGAACAGACATCCATTAGCAAAAGGAGAGAGACAAATTTTCCTAGATCAAATTTCCAAAGAAATGGAAATTTCTTGTGTTTTCTCGCCAAGACGCCAGCTGCCTCTGGGGCTTTGATAAAACAATTCCTTCTGGAGAGTGAGAACATTCTGGAACTGTCTTGTGTGCTTGGAGGGGCTAAGTAGATGATAGATTATTAATGCTGTTAGAAGTTAGGGCTCTCTTGTGGAGAAGGAGGCACAGGTGTGGACGGGCAGACACATGAGGAGGCCACGTGCCAGGGCAGGACTAGAAGTAACAGTGCAAACTCATGGTGCAAATTGTTCTACATTGATTATATGTAATTGTAATTCATTAGAAATTCAATGAAAAAAATTAATAGCATAATCATATGTTAATACCATAATTATACAATCATCTTCTTTATTAATGTTATTAATATATTGTAAAAATTCAATTATATTTAATATGTAATTATATATGTTTTGTATTTATTTATAAATATTAAAATAATTCCTATATGTGATCTTTATAATTACCATATATGATTGCTTGATTTTATATATTTATACATAAATACTATATATGATTTTTTTTCTAGGACCCAGATGACACCCTGATAAAAATGAGCACAACCACACCTGGACCTCAGGGTGTGTGTGTGTGTATGTGTGTGTGTGTGTGTGTGTGTGTAGGGGTGAGGTCTTGCTGTGTTGCCCAGGCTGGTCTCGAACTCCTGGGCTCAAGCAATCCTCCTGCCTCAGTCTCTCAAAGTGCTGGGATTATAGGCGTGGGCCACTGCACCCAGCTCTGAGCAGCCAGGCTCTGGGGAAGGACCACAGTGGTGAGATGGCCAGCCCAGCCTGGGACATCCTGTAGGGACAGGGGGCAAGGACGCACTCAACAATGATGGGGATGCGTCCAAAGGACACAGGAGTTAGTCAGCCAGTGTCAAAATAAGCAACAGAAGTAACAGATGATAACTCATAGAACAAAAGAGAATCCCATGAGCCCACACTGTTACATGGGCACGGGTGAGAGTGGGCACCTCTTCCTTATGGCTGAAACAGCTAATAGAGAAGAAGTGTAGTCACAAAGTCACTGTCTTGCAACCACTGTGGCAATAACCAGCACAGCAGGAATCCGGTGCTCACACGTGTCTGGGTGGGTGGCAGGTCATGGGAAAAAGACATTGACTCAGCTCCAGTCGTTCCCAGCCTCCCTTATCAGTGACACTTGGCAGACGGCACCTGCACCAGAAGCGTTGTGGGTCCTGAGAATGACGTGGTGTCATTACAAGATGTGCACATTTCATTCGGAAGAAGAGTTAGGTGCACCCAGGTCAGAGATGTGCTGCAGGGCAGGTGACCTGGTTATCAGGCAGGCAGGAAGGGCTGAGGGGCCACTGTAGATGCACCCCCAGGGCATGGTCCTAGGGAAATGGCTCAGCGTGTGAACCTCAGAGAGGGCAGGTCTGTGTGCAATGGGTGACATTTGAATATGGACTATATATCTGACAACAGTGTTGTAGCAACGTTAAATTTCCCAAATTTAATACCTGAGCCAGGTATCCTTGTTTTTGGGAGACAACGCACTGGAGTTTTTAAGGTGGAGGGTGACAACACTCCCAAGTGGTCCAGGAATACTAACTGGAACTGTGCTGCATAGTGCAGACTGACTCAGAGAGAGTGAGACAGGCATGAAGCAAAAGGATACAAACTGGCAGATGAGGCATCCGGTTTAAAGAACTCATGGTAGGCAACCCCCTCAGGTCCCCTTACTGTGGGAGTTTTTCTGTCCTCTCCATAAATCCTGCTTTCAAAAAAAAAAAAAAAAACCTCTTGGCACTTTTCTTTTCTGCACGTTCCAGGAGACCCCAGACAGAGCCCCTGAAGGGATCCGTGGGTATTGGGAGTCTTTGGCCACCACGAAGGGAGGTTGTGGCCCTGTGGGGAGTTGATGGGTTGGTGTTGCTCAGGAAGAAAGCCACAGGGCCCCACCAGAACCCTGGCTCAGGGATGTGGCCCAAGCTGGGCTGTGCTGCCTCCCGGGGCCAGCCCTGCCAGGGGCACCTCTCCTGGGCCACGTACCAGGAGGTTTCCACCCCGCCTGTGAAGATGCTGCGCTCTCCAAATATGAACGATGCACTTCATTCTGGGCCTGGCTGTGTACGGGCCTCCCCAGACAATACTGACCAGGGCTTCCCATGCCCACTTGCCGGGCCACTCCTCTTCTTGGAACAACTGGTGAGGCAGTAGCTGGAGTGAGGGTCTGCTCCACAGGCCCTACCAGCATCAGTTCAATCACCTCCTGTATCCAGCCAAGCTGGGAGGTTTCACCTGAAGGTGAGATCAGCTCTCTCTCTGGGAGGACAAGGACTGGTCTGTCCTCATGTCCTGCCAGGTAACCACACTTCCAAGGGGCAATGGCACAGACATCTGTCCCCTGACCAATGGTTACCTGCTCCTATCCCTGCAAACTGGCTCCTGGCTGCCCACACCCACGGCCTATGTGCAGAGAGTGGCCGGAGGAAGAGGCAGAGATGGCGAGTCTAAGACAAAAGTCAATGTATGGGCCGTTTCCTGTTAGCACAGAGACAGAGGGCACCAGTGGAGGCTAGGGGCTGGTGGGACACCCATAGCAGAAGATGGAGAGCAAGGGTCATGGCCAAGGGCATCTGCCAGAGAACCAGGCACTGAGAGACAGGGACAGGGGTGGGGGGAGAGCCTTCAAGTGTTTAGCCTTGATGAGAAGAGAAACAAGGAAATAGGTCCAGGGCAGTGGGTTATGGGCAGAGCTTGGGTAAGTGAGTGCCCAAACAAAGCCCTCAGCGTCCAAGACCTGCCCAGTGAGCATAACACGATGTGCACTCATCCCAGCAGCCTCTGAGTGTCCTGCAAACCTTGTTTGGGAGCCAGGGGAGGCCAACGCCAAGGCCATGCCATATGGAGCCATCAGAGAAGGGCTTCTGGACACAGCATGTGAGCCTCAGAGAGGGCAGACTTGTGGGCAGGGACAGCAGGGCCACAAGGCATGTGCTTGGGCAGAGGGAGGGTACTGGGCCTGGGATGAGCAAGTTAAGGTCGCTGTGTCAACTTTTGGAGGTTTTGAAGGGGTGGTACCACCAGAGTTTGAGAGCAGAAGACCCCTGGGAAGCACGGGTGTCGGTGTTGTCTAGGAGGCTGCAGATGGCTAGTTAAAGAGGAGAGAGCAGGAGTCACTGAGCCCAGAGGAAGGAAGGCAAGGCAGGCAGGGACGGATGGTGAAATGTGTAGTGAGACCGGAGCTATGAAGAAACTCCCACAGCTGGCTCCACTCAAGCCGTTCCTGCTGGGATTTCCACACTCTGACTGTGACCACACATTAACGAGTGAACTGCAGACACTAAGGCTGCCCTGCAGCTGGTACACCCCTCCCCTGATGCGTCCACCACTCCTCTGACTCTGGCAAGTGCCCCTCCTGTGCATACCTGTCCACCCAGCTCCAGGGCGTGCACAGGGCTCGGTGCAGGTGAACGCCCCCTAGCCTCCCAGCAGGTTCCTACTGGCCTTGGGCCAGCCCTGCCCCAGTTGTGCAGAACCCTGCAGAACTCTGTTGCAATTCCTTTCTTTGGCAATGATGACACTCAAGAGAGCCTGGCCTAAAGAGCAAAGATAAATGGGCTCTTCGATTAGCATATCCTTGTCACAGGGAAGGGGATCTGCAGGTGGCTGTACCCCTGTGGCCCCTTGTGCAAAATGAGGAGCCTCCCCAGGGATCATATGGGCCAAGCCATCACACAGGGCGCTGTGGGGCTCCAAGGAAGGCAGACCCCTGCCCTCAGTTCAGGCTTGAGAGAGGAGCCTGAGGAAGGAGAGGTGAATTTGCAGGGACATGGAGTCCCAGAGAGCAGGGCTACGTGCAGAGTGCCAAGGGGACAGAAGGGGGTGGGGCAGAAGGGAGGAGCAAGAACTGAGCGCGGAGGAACACAAACCCATGGCAGGTCCTCAGAGAATAGCTTAAAAGCTTTAAAAATATAGTGTCTGGGTCTGCTCTGGAGATCCTGATGGAGGGCTCGGAGGGTGGCCCCAGATTGTCATTTTAAAAAATTTTTTTAATTTTTAATTTTTTTTTTTTTTTGAGTTGGAGTCTCACTCTGTCACCCAGACTGGAGTGCAGTGGCCGCTCCCGGCCACCGCAGCCTCGACCCGCTGGGCTCCGGCAATCTTCTGCCTCAACCTTCCAAGTAGCTGGAATTACAGGC
>CAUYQG010252289.1:0-24923 GCA_963574415.1 Tarsius wallacei
TTCTATCTCCCCGGGTTTATGGATGTATTCGTTGTTAATGTTTTTTTTAACATTTGGTTTCCTTCCAACAAACCAAAACGTAAAACTTTTTATTGAATTGTTTTTTTTTTTTTTTTTTTTTTTTTTTAATTCACTGGCCAAATCTTTCAAACGCATATAGGAGTTCTAAAGGAAGCAGCATCCTTGTTTTGTGTTCTGTGAGAAAAGCAACCTAAAATAGCCCAGCAGGATTATTTAGGATTTTGTAAGTTTTCTATCTGACGAACAGAGAGAGACAGAGAGAAAAAAAAAATCCGGACTAGAGTCAAAACGGACTATATTTGAACACATCCATTTTAATATTTTTATCTCCGTCTTATTATAAATAGAAATGGCATTTTTCCAACCAGGCCACTAAACACCACTGGAAAGACTTCAGCTTCTGATTCATATCAATATCTTAGAGCATAAATATTGCATATGAGTAGAAACAGAGCCAAAGGCACATGGAAAGAGTTTCTAACTGCAACAGATACTGATGACAGCAGCTAAGCTTTGATTTGCTCAAGGCATCTCAGAGCCACCTTAAAATAGCAAACTTATTGGAGTTAAGATAAGATTGAGATTCCCCTCTAAAAGCTCCCGCCTGGACTACTTCCCTGCCTCTTCTCCTCGCCCAAGCCCATCCCCCCTTACAGGAATAACAGCATCTGAGGGAAGCGTCAGTCCTGGCTGCAGCGCAGAGACCAGCCCCAGCTCACCTCGATGTCACTCCATACAGACTCAGAGTCCTGGTTGCACATGTCCCACGCCATCCAGCTTCTGAATGACGCCAGTCAAGCTTTTTCAACTCCAATCCACAGTGACACAGAGCACACACTCATGCAGGCAACCAGCCCCTTACTGAGAGTGAACTGAAGGCACCTGTCTTACTACAGTCCCCAGTCACATGACAAAGCTATTAAAAAGTAGGCTGGGCTGTCACTCACCCAGCCTCCCTTCCCCTGTGCAGCTCGCTGCTCAAACTCGTGACGTCACTCAAAGGCAGCCCTCTGCCTCAGTGAAGTAACGCTTAAAAAAAAAAAGAAAAAGAAAAAGCAAGCAAGAAAGGAAACACTTGGACTTTTGGAGGCTTCAAGCATCATGCTGTGATTAAAGCCAGCTTTGAATGCCACAGACTCTAAGCGAAGCCCTGTCCATATAATAACCAAAATCCCCTGCAATCTTTTTTTAATTTATTTTCCTTCCAAAACAAGCAAGTGGCAAAGCTCCCTGTTTCATGACAGAGTAACTATATGCTTAGCTAGAATGTGTATTCCCTAAGAACTCTTTAATTCTAAGATCTCCAAGTGGACTTGAGCTCAGTTTGGGACTAAAACAAGAGCTTATCACATGATGCATTTTTGTGAGACATTTTCTCATTGGGGGAGTGTTTGAGATCGGTGAATGGGACCTTTTTGGCTTGTTTAATCAACAAAACAGCCTGTATTTGTTAAGGTATAAACAAACTCCTCCACTCAGAATTCAGCTGTCCCCGTGGCTGTAGGGAATACTAGCTCCGAAGTGTTACTGCAGTTCGCTTTGCTCCAAATAAGGAGAACAAGCCACAAAACCCCATCCTTTCAGCCTCCTTCTAATGATTTCCATTTCTCTCATAGGCTCCCAGAAAACAAGTGTTAGTAAATACAGTCGCTGCTGCTATGCCCAAATCAGCTTAGATTCCCAGCTGCTTTTTTTCTTACGTGTAGCACTTCCTCCCTAACTGCCTTAGGGTGCCTTTTTGAATAAACATTGGATTCCAACCCTAGTGCCCTGGGTTGTACAGTTTGCATTTGAAATCAAGAATGTCCGTGAAGTGAGGGAAAAATACCAACACACTATTAGCAGGAGTCTCCATTTCCTGAGCTTCTCTTTATTTTTTATTTTTTCTAGCTTGTACCTTGAGACAATGAGGGCTAATGCAGGTGCAACTGTTTTATGATGACACTACATATTGAATACATAACAAACTCAAGGTACTAGATACAGCGGAAAAATACTTCCTGTAACATGACAGTGGTCTGACTTAACCCTTCCAAGTTCCAGGGAGTTATACACATGTATATATCTTTGTGAATAAGCATGCTTTCATAAAATTATAAACACAATGTACTTTTAAAGTCAGATCAGTTATTTTACTGGGTAATAATTTATATGAAAAAAATTCCCCAGATATCTAAACATAGTTTGTAAAGCACTATTAGGAAGTTAAACTCCTATTCTACTAAAATTAATTAAATGTGTTTCTCATTCTCTATCTCCTTATAAAGAAATAACATGATGATTTGCTGAAACACATATTTTAAATATTAAGTTGCTCAAATATCAAAGTGAAAGAAATACAAGACAAACAAACACAAAACCCCATCAGACTGCTCCTTCTTTTAGAACCACCTATAAGAGATTTCTCTATTCTGATATCTGCAACAAGTTGCTAGTAAATTTCTGAATAACGTAATGAAATCGACAGTTTGTCATTACTGGACATAAAAAGATGGCCAAAAGCTTTGACATTTTAAGTTAGCTGAATACATTTCACTGGCACATTTTCCCTCTTACAAACAGCAGAAAATTGCTGTAGTTTTAATTTTCTAAATCAAGAAAGAACAGGAAAATACAACCTTGGGAATGCTTTTATACATGCAATTAGTGGCATTACTCTACACTCCCCACAAAGAAACACTAATTTTCTTCCCAATTATATTCTGATTTAATGTAAAACTTCAGTAAATTATTAAAATTCAGGACAAAGGTCATTGGCTTTACCCTTAACACAGTCAACTGTGAAATAATATTGGTGACTTGGCAAAGAAGAGTCAATGTTTATTAACTATTATCAGGTGATGCCTGCATTGTGATATTCACTGATACTTTTATTTGTGTTCAACCAATGCTAGACATCCATCGTATATTTTTTAAAAATTCTATTCACACCTTTAACAGAGTTTATTTACACTGGAACATGTTTATTATTATTTTTGATATTTTAACCTGTTCACATTGTGTTGGGGTTTTCTTTTTCTTTTTTTTTTTTTCCCCACCAAATTCCACTTTTAAAAAAATCAAATCAGCATTTTCACTGAAACCAGAGGGGATTTCAAATACGTTTCTATTTCCTTCCCTTTCATAAAGAGAGTAATTCAGAAGTAAAAATATTTAAGGGACTTATAAGCTACAGCCTATTGCATTTTTCCTCCTCAAATTTCCACTATTGTAGAATAGTATCGGGTCAAAATTTAAATCAATTCTTGGAACAAATTAGAGACCTTTCACTTTTTAAAAAAACCTTAAAATTACAACTCTAATAAAAGGGATATTTTAGGGGTCTTATAACTTGGTTAATTAACTCTTCAGGTTAAAAATTCTCTTCTGTCCATTTTTTTTTTTTTTCTTTTCTTAGGAGAACTTAAATTGTTAGTTGCTCACCAAACCTTGGTCTTTTCTGGCTCCCTGGGCGGTTTCTATATTTAATTCTCTCTCTGTCTTGACTCTCTTTTCCTCTCTCTCCACAGCCCTCTTTTCACTCCTTCGTCAACTCTGCCTCCAAGATTTCCAAATGCTTGGTTTCAATCAACACAGATCTATTGAAACCTTACTGTGTGCACAGCCATGTAGCACAAAGACTGCCAAGAAGGCATATGACACAGACACAAGGGAGCTTATAATTTTAGGGGGATGACAGGCCTTAAAAACGAAGAATAATTTGATACGAAAAAGCAATGTCATTTTGCTCAATACTCAGATTCTTTTTCTACTCTTTAAAACACACCTTGTTTAGGTACAAGGTCCCTTCAATTGACCACTACAATTCACACCCACATTAAACCCATTTTATCTCAACAATAGAAAAAAGGTACTTATTAACATCTGTTGATTCCATCCTGATAGGGTTCTCCCCTCTGTAGTTCAGTTAACGTTTTCCAAGGCCCCAGCATCAGTAGAGGCAGGAAAATCTATGCTTCAAGTTGGTTGAAAAAAAAAAAGAAATCCTCCAGAGTAATTCAATTCTATAACAAAAACATTCAATGATGTGTATAACATTTAGGGTTAATTCCTGTCCCAAATTATAGGCTTTTCCCATCCTCCATATTTCAGACAATGAACCACTTCTAAAAAATAAATACAATCAAATTCAAACCTCCAAACTTAAAACCTCAGACAATAGCAAAAACTATTAGTTTTGATGTCCACAACATA
Organism: Tarsius wallacei; assembly: GCA_963574415.1. NCBI lineage: Eukaryota > Metazoa > Chordata > Mammalia > Primates > Tarsiidae > Tarsius > Tarsius wallacei. The sequence continues at coordinate 4,216 of CAUYQG010252289.1, forward strand.
TATAGGTAAGTACAGAAGCAAATTCAGAAGCAAAGAACTATGAGTATAAATACCTTTGTCCATTTGTTTTTTATAAGATTACAATAAGCTATATAAGAACAAATGTATGCAGAAACTTTTCAAGGAAGAAATGTGGAAAGGAAAACAAATACAGCAGAGTGTGCATGGGCTAGACATTAAGATCAACTCTTGTCATGTCATATCTCAATTTAGTCCTTAAAACTGCCCGATGAAGATTATTTGTGTACCCATTTTACAATTGAGGAAAAAAAGGCAGGGCAAGGGTTTAGACAACAGCTGAAAAGAGAATGCAGATCTCTGAAAGCCCTTCTAGGAAGAACTAAAGTTTCACACCTAGGAATAATAATCATCCTCAAATCAAAGGCACAGCAAAGACCCCTACAGCAACTAAATCCAAGAGAGTGTCTACATAACTGGAAACCAATATTCCTGGGAATGCTGCCTGACTAGAACATTCTTCCAGAAAGGAAAGAGGCCTGCCTAGAATTGCTAATATTTTCAAAGTGACTCATTGCTAACAGGCATTCAATTGCTTGCTTTAATTCCTCGAGGAACTAATTGATCCTGATACCCCACTTCAGTTTCTAAGCACACGCTTTAGGTCTCTGATTGGAAGCTGAGACTGTGTGAGGCACAAAAGTGGGTAGGAGGGTATAACAAAGACCTCTATTCTACACATACCCTAAAATTAAGCCTTATTTAACACAAAAATTCCATGATGTCCATGTGAACAAAGAAACTTTGACAAAACAACTAGAGAAAATCAGTAGACAGCTTTAATGCCTTCTAGAATTTATTTATTTTTTTAATAAACAAGTCTTGATGTAAACAACCCCAGCAACACATTGCTCATCTCCAGTAAAACTTTCTGCAGACCAGGTCTGTGTAACTGAGCCAACCTCTATTTTAAGTTGGACCTCAAAATGTGCTTTTGGTATTTTTCATAATGAAATAAAAATCATGTCAAAATTAATCTAAGTTGCAGTCAGTTAGACTCATTTAAACATAAAGCAAAAAGTGTGCATATTAAGCACATAGATAAGGAAAAAAAAGGTGGTTAAAATCTGATTTTATCTGTATGTTCAACTGTTATATTCGTAAATCTACAGACATTTTCATTTACCTTAATTATTTCCAGTTAATTTATCTATAATTCAGAGAGTTATTATTTAGACAAGAAATGTTCAATAGAATTTTTTAGCAATTTTTTTTACTAGAACTGAAAATAAAGTATAACACATTTTATTACATTTGGCACTATTTTAAAATTTTAAAGTGCTGCTGAACCTTAATAACACAATATTTTACTTAGTAAGAACCTTACTGACCACTAGCTTGTCAGTAAGGGCTGGAGAAAATTGAGGTACATAAATTGTTAAATTAACAAAAAATATAGTAGCATAACTGTTCCCCTGGTACTTATTTCTAGAGCTTGGGTCCTAATTAACTTTTCTTGATTTTAGGGGAGAACCTGTATTTTGCAAATAGTCTCAAAAGAGAAAAAAAAAATTGTGGGTTTTTTTCTTTTTTCTTTTTTAGTACTATAAGAAAGAATCTTAGAAGTCTTTTTGGTTATTTGGCATTTGTTTCTGTTACAGGTTTTTTCAGTGCTGTGACATTTGAATCTAACTCTAGCAGAACTAATATATAACCCCAAAATGTGATAGAGGTAAAAAGAAAAAAAAAATCATCTTAAGAAGTAATGAACTTTGAGGTCTAAGCTAAATTTCATGGTAACATACAAAATTGTATTTTACATTTGTTAGCCCAATTAGAAACAAGATTTTCGAGAAAACATCTTTAACCGAGAAGACCATTTCTAGAGTCAACCTTCACATTTAGCAGCTCAATCAAAAAACAGATGTCAAATACTACTGTCAAATACTGGTAGGATTATAAATGGGTATAATTTTTCCAGAGGGCAAATAGGCAATATATATCAAAAACTTTAAAAATGAGCAGTCCATAGACCCAGAACTTCTACTTCTAGAAATTCATCCTGAGGAAAGAATAGAGAGTTGTGTACAAAGATTTTTCATGTGAGGATACTCACGGCTGTATCATCTACATTTTTAAAAATGTAAATGCAATTTGAATGTCCAACATTAAGAGACCTAGTTAAATAAATTATAAAGCAGTATATATACATATAATATACATTCAATGCTATCGTTAGAAACTCTTGTAAAATATATTTAATAGCATAATGGGAAAATGTTCAAAATATATTAAGGTTTAAAATTATGCCTGGAAAAAAACTATAATCATAAAAACCTTACCTATAAAACTACATGCTCAGAAAGAAAGAAGAAGAGGATGAGAAGAATGTATAACAAGCTATGCATAGTATCTGATGACGTAAGTACTTTGTCATTTCCTTTTCATGTGTATGCCTTTCTGCAATTTTTAAATTTTCTATGATAAACATGTATGATTTTTATATTCAGAAGATGAAGAATAATTATTCATTTTTGAGAGGAATAGGGAGATTCGGTATTGAAGCTATCCCTTCTTAACATACAGGAAATGTAGCAAATAGAAATAGCCCCTGATGTCCAACATGAAATCTCAAATATTCCTTATGTATTTAAAATGAAACTATTTCTGTCTATCACATCAAGTCCAACAGTCACTCTACTTAGGATACAAGGTTCACGAGCAGCACTGAGAAAAGTTACTACCTTTATTTTTGAAAACCCTCTAAGCCCTGAATTATAAAGACAGAGAAGATATTAGCTTGCCTCAGAGATGGGCCCAAACCACTGCACTCCAGAAGCCATTACCATCTTCATTTTGTCTGTCAACTCGAAATTTAAAATTACACAAAATTTCCAGTTAAAAATATAATTATCCTTGGTGGGGTTAAAGGAACTTCAGTCATTTATATAAAAGTGTCTGTTGGTCATATTTTTTCTTCCCTTCTAACAATTCATAGAGTTCAGATGCATATACCAAGTGAAAAAGAATAGTGAATGTCTTAAGAATGGTATGCCTAAACCATTAAGAAAATTTCTACTCACTGGGGAAAAGGGAAGAAGCAATCATGAAGGCTTAAGGGAAGAGTGGCTAAAGACATGGCTTCCACTGAAGACAGCTGAAATCGATTTGATGAGGAAAACACAGTCCAAGTTTCAGTAATGTACAAGTAAACTTCTGGAACAGAGCTCATCCCTGAAATGTGAAGCAATCTGTGTAAATGCTGTCATGTTGCAGCCTTGTTCTCGGGCAGAGAGCTCATTCTGGGACCTCCAAATATCACATGTGGAGATGACCTACCTTCTTTCCTTTGGAAGGACTGCTATATCCACAGGGATGGCTTTACTCTTAGGTGATTCAAGTTAGTGTTCTCAGTTTCCTGGGCCTTTCCCCATCATTCTTCCTACACTTGGGTGATCATTACTTTGACCATCAAGAATTTTTGTAAAAAGAGGAGTAACAAGGTTGAAAACAAGTTTGGCCAGCCTCATGGTGCTCAAGTCTATCTGATAAGTGGAGTGACTCTGTGGATCATTCAGCACAAAATAGAAGAAAAGAGGTGATAGGAAGAACATGAGTCTTCATTCAGCTGTGTCACTAGCATGCAATCTGACTTTGGGCAGTTTACATAATGATTCTGAGCCTCCATTTCCATGTCTGTCAAAGATGATGGCCAGATTCAATTCAATCAAAGATCTTTATGCCTGCCTTGACAGAGACAGGCAACAGGAAGACTTCTTTGCACGGGATGAATCCAAAGGTCTCATTGCACAAAGACACTAGGGATCAGGGATGATATGCAAGAAATGCAATTGGTGCTCAGCTTTGCTGAAAGAGCACAACTTCATCATTTTCCTTGCAAAACCATTATTTAACCACCTAGCAATTCTAGAAGAATACTAGGTAACAACCACATGTACTGGCTGTGAAAACACCAGCGTCTAGAGACCTTGTTTTCTTACAAAGCCCAGGTCATTTTGCAGAGAAACGGCACGATTTCATCTTGTTTATCATTAATTCTGTTAGGTGGCACAAGCTACATGTAAGGCCAAACCCCCACCTGAACAGCAAATATGAGAAGCACACAACTGATATAGTGGTTAGTATTTATTTATATCTACATGTAGATGCATATAACATACCAACATGTGATTCAGTTGTATGGAAAGTAAAAATGGTGGTACTCAGAGAGAAGACTTAAAAGAGAGGGTAGATCCTAAATTCAGAGTTTTGTAAATAGGAATAAGGTCTATTGCATCTAGAGAAATAAGAGCTTAAAGTAGTACCTTTGTTTCCTAATATCAGAGCACCACCTCCCCCCTTAAATAAACAGCTCATTATATTCGGTAAAAGAAGATCTTACTTTTTTTTTAATTAAAGGGAATCAGCTGAGTTATTACTATAGGGTGTGGAGGAAGGAAAAAATGTTATATACCTAATATTTACACATCATTAGTGAATGTATTAATCCAAGGCCACATATCACAGGATAAGTAGTTTATGTATCTATGGGGGTTATAGCATTTTCCTGTTCAACTGTTTCCTTTGTATATAAACCATTTAGTAGGAGAGAGATTTGTGCTTCGGTGGCATCTAACAGCAACCAGCTTGGAGGGTTTCCTTTAGGGCTGAGTGAATAGCTACAGGCACACTAAGCTCCCTATCAGAAAATTTAAAGATGGAGCACCAATGCTATAGGAGTAAGCAAAGTAAAACCAGGTAAATGATAAACATCAGTCGGAACAGTGCCTTGATAAACCTCCAGCTCTTCCCATACAATGCTGGGTCCTCCCTAGCAGTATTTACTAGCATGACAAGTTTAGCTTCCACATTTTCTTGCAAAAAGGGAACAGAAACAATAAGAAAAGTAACAGAAGAAAGTTGATTTCTGTGCCTGTAAAGCAATCTGCAAAGGAGGTTGAAAAGAGTTTCCATTTTAAACAAGCAGAAGGCTCTATGATTCTTTAGAAAGAACCCAAGTTGCACTTTGCCCCAAGCAGGTGATCAAAGTAGATTCTTTTCCCAACTCTTGTCAAAACAAAAATCTCTAACAACTCCTGAGGTAGACCTTTCTACCATCCATCTTATTATACCATCTCCAAGCAGGGCACCTAAAAATAGGCCACACCTAACCTTTTGCACAGCCATACAAAACCACTAAGTGGGAACTCCTACCCAGCGCTCTCCAGTGGGTATTTTCAGCCTGTGCACTCTTTGTCTTCCCCATTACATTACCTAATGTCACATACTACATAAAAACACAGGACAGGAGTGGTTTTCTGGGATATGTTATGCATTGCAACTGGTGAGGCACCACATTTCAGCTTTGTTATTTTATTTTAGACTGAATCATACAAAACTATGGCTAATAATCTTTTGAAAAAATTTTAAATAATCTTGTCAAATAAGCCTATTCATTCCACTTAAAATATTATCGTTGTTGGGTCTTTTACACTTCAAGAGTGTGGCCAAATATACCAATGAGAATGAATGAACTTTTGCTGTACACCAAAATGTGAATCAATCTCAGAAACATGATTGGAAGCAAAAGAAGCTTCTCTTCTTAAAAAGATCCTTAAACCACTTAGACAAACAGCAGTGGAAGCAGGAATCAAGGAACCTGATGTCTTGGCTTGTTTGTTTGACCTTGGACAAAGCCATTATTACTTTCTAGACATATTTTCTCTTCTATCAAAAGATGGGACAGAATTAGGTGTTCTCTGTATACATTTCTTGAATAAATGAAATGAAGGAAGCTTCTTACTCTAAAATTTTAGTATTTTGTCCTCGGTTCAAAATTTATGATTGAAAAGTGTCATTGGCTTTGTTTGAAAATGTGGCCCCTTTCTCTGACAGCATGGGTTTGGAGTCAGTCAATATAGACCTGTCACTGATTATCTGTCTATGGGACCTCAAGAGAGTTACCTGAGCTATCAGAACCTCAAACACTTCATCTATATAAATGAAAATATAAATACCTATTTTGCATGGTTGCTGTTAAGATCAAATGAGATGAACACGAGCCTAGTGCTTGGCGTATAATAGATACTCAATAATGATACCTGCTATTTATGTATGAAAACTTAAAGCTCAATTGAAAATCAATCAGCTGGGCTCAGTGGCTCAGCCTGTAATCCCGCGCCTTGGGAGGCTGAGGTGAGTGGATTGCCTGAGCCCGCGGGTTCGAGACCCGCCTGGGCAGTCAAAACCTCATCTCTACAATAAATCAGAAAAATTAGCCAGGCGTGGTAGCGCGCGCCTGTAATTCCGGCTACTCGGAAGGCTGAGGCGGAAGGATCGCCGGAGCCCAGCAGGTCAAGGCTGCGGTGGCCGGGAGTGGCCACTGCACTCCAGTCCGGGCGATCGAGTGGGACTCCAACTCAAAAAAAAAAAAGAAAATCAATCAACATTAGAGTAGATGCATGAGTTTGTTCTTTGTCTGCTTCTTCAACTAAAAAAAAAAAAGAAAAGAAAGATCTGGGACCAAAGCAGAGCAGACTGCATCTTTAAGTCCTATATTAAGCTGACTTTCTACGAGGAATAGAGTCATCACAAGTTGTAGGGATGCCAACTGCCTGTAGCTGAAGAAAGTAAAAACCAGTCTCATACTAATCCTGACCTGGCTCTACCTCCAAAAAGACCAGAAGCAGCAAGTGCAGAAAACAGTTTTTGCTTCCATTAGGCCGGCCATGAAGTTATTTGAGCCAAAAGTCTCTCAAGAATTTCTCTGTAAAGAAACAAGCCATCCATATGGTGCATGAAAACTGACAAGATAGCATGAGTTTGCGAGTGTGAGAGGAACTGCAAAGCGTCAAGTCATGTTTAAACGATGATATCTGAAATACACACAGAGGGAAGAAGAGAAAACAAAGCTACAACAGCAATACGATTCAATATAAAGTCAATTTTGCCACCAGTGGCTTATCAACTAAATTGTCTTAGCATTCACACTTCTTGAAAATTAGTGATCAATCATACAATCACTTTTAAAATTGATAAAATGACCTAAGAAGTATGTGTTTTTTTATTTTCTGGAAAGCAATTTTTCTGTATAATGGAATGCTGGCAAGTCAGTAGATAAGTCAAAAACTACGCTGGTCAATGAAGTAGCCACTAACCACATATGGCTCCTGAGCACTTGAAATGTGTCCAGTCAAAATCGAGATGTTCTATGCTCATAAAATATACCTGGGATTTCAGAGCTTAGCATAAAAAATAGAATGTGAAATATCTCATTAATTAATAATGTATAGTCACATGTTAATATAATTTATAGTAACATGTTAGTATAATATTTGGGATATTTTATATTAAATAAAAGATATTATCAAATTTAAATTTACCTTTTAAAAATGTTACTTTTAGGGGAGAGAAGGGGAGAGGGAGGGACCAAAAAAATATGTTACTTTGAAATTCAAAGTTACATGTGTGATATGCCTAATCTTTCTATTTGACAGTGAAAAAAACTTCCAAAGTTTTGCATTTGGCCTCCCAGTAAATGATACGATAAATGCAAGTAAAATTAACAAATTAGAAAATCAGAGAATTTCACAATTGTTAGGGAAAGGAGAGCTGAGCCAGAACACTGCACAACTCTAGGGGGCGCCACTCACCCCACAATCTGTAATGAGTGATCCTTGGGACTTGCCAGGGCTCAGCCTGCATGGCCCTGTATTGAATGCTAGATAACCCATTCTCCCTACAAAATCAAGAATCCCTTCTAGAACATCCCTGGGGCAATTCCATAAATGATTTCATCGCCCTCCACACCATTTTCAAAGCATATACATAATAATAAGATGCCAGTGTATAGAGTAGAAAATAGAGCTGATCAAACTATATAACTCTAATGGGATATAGGAGATGATCTGAGATAGATACAGGTAAACAAATGTACTTTAGAAGACTGTTTTCTTCCTGGGGACTAGAGGCATTTTTCAGAGGGTAACATTCACTTTAATTACAAAATGCACCCGCCTCTCTGTTCCAAGGGAGAAAAGCCTGTTGTTGCATCTATAATGTAGCTTTAGTTTTTGATGCCAAAAATGATTCAATAAACACAGTTATGTTATGGTATACTATTTCTTATTCAGTACTCAAATTAATCTCAAGGCAGTGCTGGCATTAATTCAATTTGACGCCTGTACTTAGGATTTCACATAGGTGCCTTCATCCAATTCTTCTTCGCAACTAATAAAATCTTAATTCATGGTAATATATTTATTTCTAGTTCAGTTCATGTTAAGGAGTGCAGTACTTTACAGAAAACTAATTAATATCAATCATATATTATAACACTTTTAATGGTTCATAGGAAAATTCTACACTGGGGGAAAGATTAGCTGAACCAAGGGGTCTTAGCCCATCCTATTTACTCTATTTTTAGGACTTGAGAAAAAAATATCAAGCACCATTTCAAATATGAATTTAATTGAAGGTGTGCATCATAGGAAGCCTGGGAATTAAGAACCCTGGTTCTGATCCCTAATAGGACATTGATTTGACGTGGCCCAAGAATGTAATTTACACCCTCAGACTCTGTTTTCCACCTATTTTGTATAATAACCATATAATTTGCAAGTGGGTAAAGATATTTAAATGGAGATGCATTGCACTATTAAAATAATGAACAGCTCAACTAATAGCAAGCCCTCTGCAATTGTTGGTAACAATTCTATTTTTATACAATATCTGAGTAATGCTGATAGCATCATATTTCCTGGGATTGTACACCTAGCCAACAGGATAGTTTAAGTGTAAGTTATTGACTCTGAGTGACCAGAGTCAGAGTCATGCAATATAGTGGCCCTCACATTTTTTAAGGAGTTCCATTTAAAAGACCTAATTCTTTTCCAGACACAAAGAACTGGAGCTGTGAGTTATACAACTCTAAAAATCTTTTTTAAAAATGCAATAGATCACTTGAAATGCAAGGTCATAATATCCAGTTTTTCAAAATTAGGTATTTTATTCACTCTGTAATAGTTTCCTCACACTAACACACTATCAGCTTTAAAAACAAAAAGATAGAAGCATACTACATACTAACCTCTTTTTTGTGGGGGGGGTTTCTTTAACAATCTACACATAAAATCTCCAAATCTGATATATATGCATATATACATATATACACACATATAATTTTTAAAAAACCTCATCACTAGAAATAAAACAAAACCCCAAATACCAACAGCTTAATGGTTCCTATGTGCAGAGACAATGAATCCTGATACTCACTTTCAAAACTGAATCCATAGATGATAACCCCAAGACACATGTCATTCATCTTACTGCAGTGCAAACACTTGTATCGCAAGATGAGGGACTGCTCACAACAGGGGCTTACACATGCCACTTTTTAATTCACACGGACATGGTGACGTGGGAGGGCACCTCAGAGTCACTGCTCAATGAACTCCACAATAGGGCACAAATCTGAAACCCAATCTTAGCCAGATACAGACGTAAGAGCAAATATGTACAGTATCATGTGCTTTCCAACAGCCCTGTGTCTCAAGGGAGCTCTCTGACATCAGCAGTTGAGACAGGTGGTTCCCTTTCCAACTGTGGAAAATAAAACCCTAGTGCAGAGGCACTAAGTAAATATAGCAGTACTGTAATTTTTCCTTGGTGCAATCTCCCTGTGATTTTTGTCGTGTGATGATACTTTATCCAATGAACCTGTTCAGGACATCCATCCATGCCAATAACTGACTAAACATTTGCAAACCGGTTGGAATTGGCATTAAAGATAATGTAGATCATGTAAAAGATTCTGTTTTGCCACCCCAGTTGTTAGAACTCAGGTATTCCTCCTCTCATTTATTCAGAATACATTGTCAAGTGGCTGCCCAACCCTTTGCTAGGCTAGTCGCCCTTTGTCCCCAATTATTAATACAACTCAACAGAATGACAGACAAGAGTCACACCATCTGAAAATCACATGCATACAGCAGGTCAATACCAATCATATCCAGTTTGAGTGAGAGAGCTAAAATCAGCTGAGATGTACTAAGCCCTTTGTGGTCACAACTATTTGCTTTTGAATTTAAGAATTACTAGCAGAAGGCACCCTGTAACGTGTGTATAAAATTACTTAATTCAGCTTCTATTTCCCTTTCTGAACATAGATACTTTTACACTCTGACAGCCGCTGGCTCTTAAAGCATTCTCCTTTTTGTTGTATCTCCTTAGAAACACAAATCTTGTTCCCTGGCAGCAGTGGCGCTAAGTGCTGTACCACATGCCCAAACTAGTTCTCCCTCGCAGCTTTAATTCACAGTAAGTGGCATGAAAGGAGGTCAACCCTTCTCAAAAAACACTCGGAGTTCTTTTAGACTTCAGAATCTATTTTAGAAAGCCACGCTCCCTGGTATGTAAAGAGTGACTTTCCATTTTGAAATTCTGGCTATAACTATTTACAACTGTATGGAATGGTCCACAAAGGGGCAAACACAGGGAGATGATCACAGTTGCAACTATTGATCATAATTCTCTGTGAATTCTGGAAACTCTGTGAGACAAGGAAGTCCATAACTGCCATCCCCTCTTTGCCACCAGATATCCCTTTCGTTTGAAAACTACCTATGGCATGCATACATGTTGTGGCTTTTCTTTCCTGAGGTGTTCATCGAATGCTTAACTCAATAATGCCATCTTAATCCTGAAAGTTTCCATGGTAACCTACAACTGTAATAAACAAGTTTAAAGAATGAGAAATGAAGCAAAGTCCTCATTTTTCCCTATCCTTCTTCACTTTTCAAAGACCGGTGTCTTCTCTGCTTATCTAAGTTCATAATTCACAGACTTTTGGGGCTAGCACAAAAATAATGTAATACAGAAATGGCATCCAACATTTGGTGAATGGTTACTGTTACTAAGCATTTTGCTGTGCAGTTATGTGGATGAGATGATTTCATTTAATCCTCACACTAACAGTAGGAGTTTTATTATTGTGCTGATTCTAGAGATAAACTCCTTGATGTTTGGAGAGTTTAAGTAACTTTTCTAAAGACAAAAAGCTTGTTAGTGAGAGACTAGAAACTCAAAGTCAGTTCTATTTGACTCCAAACATTTTGCTCTTAATGGCTAGGCTGCACAGAAAAATAGCATTTTTGTTTGTGCCTAACAGTTATATAACCTAGACATCTAGGAGTCTCCCCACAAATCAGAAAGGAACCACAGCTTCGTGTTCAGAAGGAAAGTAAAAACACCACACTCATCCAGCTAAAACCACCAGGGAAATTAAGAAAAGGCAGGTCTCAAACAAGAACACAGCCAACACATGGCACCCTGCTCTGATCAAAAGAAGCCTTGCTGCAAGTGTCCCTAAATTTGATCTGACATGTCTTTTAAAAGAATGCACCTTTCTCTGCAGATCAACCTTTAAAGTTAACTTGGGATGTTTGATTCAGGTCATTGAAGAGCACCCCCAAGGGAAAAGGAGCACTTATTAGAATGCCATTCTTCTCCTTAAGTGAAATTAAGATCCCTTTTGAAGACAGTAATTCCAAATAAAGGCCAGAGTAAAACACATATTAAAACAACATGACCAACCACATTATGAAGATGTTTTCCATGCTACAGGTATGTTTCTGTGTGAGTCTGAACCATGAAGTACCAAGAGTATGTTTATCTAATCTACAACAGGACTCAACAAAAAGACTTTAACTTTGGCTCTCAACATTAATAATAGAACTAACTTCCAATAGATTATTTCATAGCCTCTACATGGAAACGTTGCAAATGTGAAAAGGTCACATGGCTTAGGGTCATTTGAAACTCATTGTTGTGCCAGCCTTGAGAGAGTAGGACTAAAATATGTGGTTTTTAAATCTCCTCTGATTTAGAAAATATGAATAAAACTCCACTGAATGTATTTCTAATAAATGTAGGCTTTGGAAACTTGGTGGCTCTGGTTTTAAAGTAATTATAACTAAGGGCCAAAGTACCTGGTGAGCCATCATTCATTGGAGGCAGTTTCCAAAGTAAATGATCCAGAACACAAATTCAGAATAAGCTGCCTCCTCTGACACCTTTATACTTTCTGGAACCTAGAAGAGCAAAGGCAATCAGGGATGGTCTATGACCATTTGGAGAAATAGACCTGGCAATATTAATTCTGAAATCCTCCCTGCCACCATGACTGCCACACCTTAAAGCAAAACCAAAAGAAACAAAACCCACACTGATGATAATACAGCAGAGGAGGAATGGAAGTTTCATGCCTTGATTGTGTCATATTTTGAGGTCTGATAGGAAGGTGATGATTTATAAAAAAGAAACTCACTTTCTAAAGAGCATTAAGCCAAGTTCACATTTTTCATCCCTTTCTCAATATGCAAATCATGCTGCTAGGAACAAACACTTCGAAGTAGAATCAGAACTTGGATGGATGCAGAATACACTGGCTGTGAAGGCCAGGCGTTCAGCAAGGGGTACCAGAGACAAAAACATGAATGTGAAGTCTACTTCAGTGCACTCTACCTCAATACCATTGGTTGAGCTGTTTAACTTCTTTGAGTCTTAGGTCCTTCATCTGGAAAATAGGGATAATATCTACCTGCAGGCTTATGATGGGAATTCAACAGGATTAAGAAAAGGGATGCAGACAAGGAGACTTTCAGAGTGCCTGCCCTGCAGTGGGTGCTATACAAATGCCATTTCCTATTTTGTTCAAGTTTCTCAGCTCCAGTGAGTTTTCTGTCCTCCCATTCTTTCTTCTCCCTGCTTATTTGGGTTATTTACAAATAAATGCCAGCAGTATTTGTGCATGAGGTAGGTGTTGGGATTTATGAATGCACAAAATGTATGGGAAATAGTGGCTCATATTCCCTTCTCTGTGGTCATCTCTCCCACATAGACCAAGAAGGAGGAAGGACAATTGTGTTTGAAGCATAGAGTGAGCCTCAAAAGTGAAGTATAAGAGAGGCATTTTTTTAAAGATCAAAGTTTTGTGTGGAAAAAAAATCTTGAAAACTCTGAAATGGAAAAACAAAATGATATTCGAATTCACTGCTAATATTTTATCATCCCAAGTTGGGGCACATATATGAGGAAGGTTACTGTGCAAATTGCCACCAATTATAACTCTTTAAAGGAACTAGTGACCATGTCTACCTTTTCCAAGTTTAAGTGTCTCTGTTAGTATGTATAGGAAAATCATTAATAATTAAATATTCAATATTAAAATTTTGAAAATTCTAAAAATAAATGAAAGGCAATTTCTCACTCAAAGAAAGGAAACCTCAAAGTTCCAGCACTTATATACGCTGAAGCTTTCTTTGAATACCTGCATCATAAAACTATTCTAAAAATGTCCAGAGTTACAAATAAGTAAAATAAACTGGTGACATAGGAGAAGAGAAGTGTAAGCATAGAAATTATACATTATTTTTAAAAATATCATCAATAACCACCACTTGAAAGGGGAATATGAAATAGGAAAGAAAATACCACCCTACTTGGAAAATTATCCACAAAGAATCTGTTTCTTCAATTCATGTGTACAGTGGTTATTTAGGCTCTCAAGACAGTAACTTTAGACATGTCAAAAGGGACAGAATGGACTTTGTTCTCACCTAAGTGAACTTTGCCTCATAAATGCTAACTGCACATAGTCTTCCTACCTTGTAAAGGTAGATAAAGTTGATCCTAAAAAAAAATAAAATGAAAACTAAAAATCTTTGATAAAATACTCCACTGAGATCAGTTAATTACTTGAGCTCCATGATGCCACAGCAAAGACATAGACACACATCACAAAGCTCTTTGCACATGAGCGCATGTGTGGGAATAAATGTAGTTGTGAACGCACTTACAATCTAAGAGTAAGTAGATGATCAAGCACACAATCAATCAAAATACTCATGTGTGGATACAATACTGCATGTGTTGATGGAGAAGTGATGAGGATCAGTTAGAGTCTTGAAAATAGATCTAACTAATCTTATGAACGATCTAGAATGAGTATGCCAGTCAGATCCTGTGAAGACTTTTATAGGCCCCTGTCTCATATGTAATTCGGAATAAAAACTAGATTCATTGCTAAAGTAAGTATGTATAGAGAAGCCCAGTAAAGTTCTAATATTTGACACATAGCTGCCTTAATTATTACTTTATAAGATCAAATGTAATAACCTTTTAAAGAAAAACTTTTGGTACCCTACATTGGGATCCTGCTTTACTGGGTGCCTGAATCACTAGGTTAGTATAGTATTGGGTCATCCTGTGTGGATGCCAACATAACAGATACAGGGAAACAGACACGGTTGCCAGAACCTTGCTCATCCATTCATGAGCCCTCTAATAAAAGTTCTGGAATCCAAAACAAAGGGTTGCAAGAGTCACACTTGGCTAGGGAAGAATATGTGGACTCCTGTGGCTTTTGTAGGAGGTGGGGGTGCTTGCTAGGAACCTAAAATGGTGACAGGCAGAGGGAGGAAGAATAATGAGGGAAATAGTGTTCATTCCCTTTGACATGAGGCCAACCTGGAGGCAGAACCATGCTGTGATACTTCCTAACTCTTAGAAATGGGTCAAGATATGTAATGTTCCTGGGCCTCTACAAAATAGAGATGACACCACTGTCCTTGTGTGTATAAGGATCAGATACCTAGCTTGGTACCTGGTAGACATCTGGAAAATGTTAGTTATTTTTCCACACTAAGGGGGCTAGAAAATAAAAAAGTCCCAGTGACAAATATCATACAAGGTCCAGTGTTAACCACTAAGGGAAACACAAAGAAATATAAAAGGTAGTGAAAGCGGAGGTTTGGCTCTCAATCAGGTGGTGGAATGCAGCTTGCTGCAGTGATCCTACTGTGAAAATTGGTCTTTAATCCACAAAATTCCAGGAAGTCGCTAGAAGACCAGAGACATAAAATCAAGAGCAGTTTAAAATGGAAATAGGCATATATTTTAATGTAAATCTGACCTATAACATCCACCATAGACCCATTGCTATTCTGAGTGCTTTACATCTATTATCTTACAAAATGGAAACTACCATTATCCCTATTTTTTCAGATAGAGAAACTGAAATGCAGAGAGTTAAGTAACTTGCTCAAGTTTATACATTGAATAAAGTGGGAAAGGTGGGACTTGAACATGGGCAGCCTGTCTCCGTAGTACATGCCCTTCCCTCCACCTAACCCCCACTGTGAATTGCCTCCCTCAACCACCTGCCAGAGTTGTAAATCTTTACTGCTTAAAACTGTGTGAAGCATTTAAGCGACAGGGTTGACAAGGAGACTTAGTCGACCGGGACCAGGAGACCTGGGGCCTACAGTCCAATAGAGAAAATGGAATCCATGAGTCTGGAGCAGCACAGGAATCTACAGATGACAGTGAGCGAAACAAAGAACACAGAAACCCAGGCTGGCTGGAAAAGACTGGGAAAGGAGAAGCGGTGTTAGCAGAACAGTCTCTGTCCCCCTCCCCCTACTTTGAAATCATCCTATGTGTGCCTGGCACAGCATTGGGCACAGTCAGTAAAAATAATCACCTTTGTCATCTATGGATTGTCATGATAATGATATTTCTCACTGATCTTATTTACAAATATAAATTCTATCCCCAGAAGGCGTTTATGATCTTGTGGGGGCAGAGATGTGCACAATTAATTTTAATATGAGTTCCCATGGTTTGCAATTATGACCTGGGCTCTCAGGATGACAGACACAGTGTACGGTTCACGTCCTGACATAATCACACCACCAACTTCTGATAGTGACCTAATAGCCTTCCTTGTGGATCAAGAGTCTAACAAGATTTAGTGTTAGTTGTTGATAAACTGAGATTTTTTTTAAAAACTATGAATTTAGTCAAGAAACACATTAAACTATAATTAATCAATAACTTTTCAATTTGACTAAAAATTGACAGTTCACCAAAGACTAGAGAAATTATTATGTCAATATGAATTTCATCAAGAAATACATACTAAAATGCATATTGGTAGCTTTAAAAAATTCATTATTTTTATTGTAGTAAGAACCGTTAACATGAGAGCTACCTTCTTAACAAATGTTCATGTGTTCAACACAGTATTATTAACTATAGACACAATGTTGTCCAACAGATGTTAGAGCTCAGTCAGCTTGCATAACTGAAATGAAAAAGCACTTATTTTTAAAGATGTGTGGTCCTGGGAGCTTTCTAGAACTGCATGTACCCAAATATAACCAATTACAAATGGAATAAGCATAATATAGAAAGTTGAATTACAAAGAGATCATTAGGATAAGTCTTTTCAGGTATCCAATATGAGAAACTAATTTTTTAAAATAGAAACATGTTTCAGAAAAGGTGAGAGAGTGACAATTCCCAGTGAAGACATGGCATTTTCAAAAAGAGGTTCTTGGCGGGGTTACCAAGGCCAGACTGAGAGGCAGCTTGTTGCAGAGTAGAGCCTCACACCCCTGACTTCTGGCACTGACCTCAGCTCATAGTCATATGGGCTGAGAAAGGTACCAAGTCTTTCTTTATGTCTTAGTTTCCTTATCTATAAAGTGGAGCTCACCACACCTCCTTCCTAGGGTCTTATAATTATTCTATCAGGCTGAAAAGAGAATACATCTGATTATTAAGTGTGTGTGTCAATTTGGCTAGGCTATGGTACCCAGATGTTTGGTCAAACATTGATTTAAAGGTAGATGTAAATGTATTATGTAGATGTGATTAGTATTTATAATCAGTTGACTTAAGTAAAGCAGAGTACTCTTCATAACGTGGATGGGTCTCATCCAATCAGTTGAAGACCTTAAGAGCAAAAACTAAAGTTTCCTTGAGAAAAAATTCTCTGTGAGATAGAAATCCTGCCTGTCACAAGGACAGGAACAACAGATGCTGGACAGTACTAAGCGAGGGAGGAGGGATAAGGGGCACACATCCACACATTGGGTATCATGTCCACTACTGGGGGGGAGTAGACTTACTAGAAGCCCAAGCCTTGACTTCACACAAACTACCTATGCAGAAAATTCTCACATGTACCCTACAACTCTACAATATTTTTTTAAAGTTTACAGAAACATAAAACATAAATACATGAAGTTTAAAAAAAGAAAAAAAAGAAATTCTGCCTGAGTTCCCAGCCTGCTGGCTCACCCTGTGAATTTTGAACTCAAGACTGCAATAGCAACTCTTAACTATATTTCCAGCCTGCCCTACAAATTGTAGCCATGCCAGCCTCCACAATCATGTTTGCCAATTCCTTAACTCTCTTTCTCTCTCTTCATTGATATATAGATACAGATATATATATAGATAGATATATCTATCTATCTATCTATATATATATAGATAGATAGATAGATAGATAGATAGATATAGAGAGAGAGAGAGAGAGAGCGAGTCTTCTTTTTCTCTGGAGAACTCTGACTGATACATCTTCCAACATATTGAATTGTCTCTATACTCCAGCAGTGATCAAACACTTCAAAAACCTTAACTCTTAAATTTTCTCAGGTCTTTCATCAGTAGTAGACCAACTGGTGAAATGCCTAAAAGCCCAGGACTGTAATTTTTAATGGTAATTCAAAAGCAAACCTAGAACTCCCTCAGGAGAAGAAATGTTAATAAAATAACACTTAAAGATGTTTAGAACATAAGCTCCATGAAGACAAGGGCATTGTTTTGTTCACAGTTATGTTCTTAAGTCCTAAAATGACGATTTAACTCAATAAACGTGTTGAATGAACAAATAATAAAGTTCTATAGCTATGTAGAGGCAGGTGAGAAAATTTTATCCCATAACTTGGTATCAGCTCAAACTATTTTACTTCTAAGCCAACAAAATAACATCAGAGAAGAGGCATGTGCTCATTCATCCACCTCTACAATCATCCATGCACTGAATACCTGCCACATACTACAGGCTATGCCAGTCTCAAGACTGTAAAGTTGAAGAAGACAAAGTCTTGCCTTTGGAGCACTTACAGGCTACAGGATAGTAAGTTGGTAAACGAATAACAAGTATAATTATATTAGCGCTATGCAGGAGGTGCTGGCAAGTTTCAAGGAATGAACACTTAACCCCTTCTGGGAGGGATTCATTCATTCATTTGTGCATTCACTCTTAAATGAGTTTTCACTGAGGTGCTCTCTGTGCCAACCACTAGGCTATGCCATGAAAATACTCCGATAATGTAATATATAATATTAATAATGACTAAACTTTGCTGAGTGCTATATTTCAGGCATGGTTGTAAGACCTTTACATTTATTTACTGATTCTCTTTATACTGGAGAATCTTGTATGTATTTTTCACACCCTTTCCTATGAGACAATCATACAGACATAAGTTTATGTATTTACTCTTCAAACACTTATTGGTCACCTGCTATCTAAAAGACACACTATGGAGCATCAGTTTAACAACATGCAGAGAGAAAAAAAAATACCCACAAACAGCTACAATATCAGGCTGCCTGACTCCTACAGTCCTGCAAAGGCCTTGTTATAAGCATAAATACACCACCTCCAATATTTCCCCAGAACTTGAGAATATGACTTTGAACACAGCAACAGAAATGTGTTGAGGGTGTATTTTCCCATCATTCTATAAGGAATATAACCAAAGAAGAATATTGTTAACATGCATGACAGATATCTCAAAATTGTATTTATTTATTTATTTGAGTCAGAGTTTCACTCTGTCACCCAGGCTGAAGTGCAGTGGCACACTCATAGCCACCGCAGTCTCAATCTGCTTGGCTCAGGTGATCTTTCCACCTCAGCCTTCCCAGTAGTTGGAAGTACAGCACGCACCATCACATCCAGCTAATTTTTTTGATTTATTGTAGAGATGAAGTCTCGCCAAATTGCTCAGGCTGTTCTCAAACCCACGAACTCAGGCAATCCTCTCACCTCAGCCTCCCAAAGTGCTGGGATTATTGGCATGAGCCACCGTGCCCTGCCTCAAAATTATATTTAAAAACTAAACTATTTCTTTTTGTAACTATGTCAACCGCAGGTCAACATGGACTCAACCTAGAACAGCTACCTGAGATGTCAGTCAACATCAGTGTTTTCAATGAACTTCCAGCCACTGCTAGGAGCATAAAGTATT
This sequence comes from Tarsius wallacei, assembly GCA_963574415.1. NCBI lineage: Eukaryota > Metazoa > Chordata > Mammalia > Primates > Tarsiidae > Tarsius > Tarsius wallacei. Next base: position 23,286 of record CAUYQG010252289.1, read on the forward strand.
GTTTTTCAAGATACGAATGCTAAAAATGTGAGTATAGCAACAGAAGATGCTGATATCAATATCTTAGATTATTGATAAATAGCATGCATTTGTCATCAATTAATAGCAGCCATATATTGCAACAATTTCTAAATGAAGCCTTATAAATCACTGTAGTTTTAATTTCTTGAGAAAACTACAGCACCCATGAATGTTGATGGGTGCTACGTATCACAGAGTCTTAGAAAGTTCCACAGTCACTCAGAGAGGTTATGGCAACTAAAGAGTCAAGATTTTTGTTTCTTAAAGGAAAAGGGTCAACTGTGCTCAGAAAATATAAACTTCTTGGCAATGAAAATGAGGAAAGAACACTCACATTCTCATGTCTCTGTGTTTGTGTGTGTGTGTGTGTGTGTGTGTGTGTGTGTGTCTGTTTGTGTGCACACACACACCATTCATGCTGGAGATAAAGCAATAAAGGACAAAGAAGAGAGAGACCTTAGTCAAATTAGAGATGAGATCACTCAACAGTCCACACAGGTAAAAAAAAGGAGGAGAGATTTCTTTGGGTTAAAGGAAAATGGGTTGTATTGTTTCCTTTGTATTTTGCATTGACTCAATTTTGTTAATGTTTAAAATTTGTATCCTATCTATTTCTAAAATGTGGGAGGGGGAGGCAAGACATGAAACAAGTCAATAGAAATAAATAAACACCAGATCGAATCAGCTTAAAAGGAGGTGGAAACAAATGCTAGAAGATACCTGAATGCACTGTTTTTTGTAAATTTAGCTCTGAATGTCCTGGCAAGTTGGACAAAAATTAAAATGCGTTGGGCTAATTAAATATTCATTACTCAACAAAAGGAAACTAGACTTCCTTAATTCATTTGTAATCCCTTCCCTACTTTTGGTACCCAGCCATTAGTAAACCTGTTTCTTTTACATTTTTCTTCATGGCATTTATGAATTTTCTAAATGCTATATCTCTTGTATATTTTTTGTCTGTTCCATTACAATGTAAGATTTATGAAGACAGGAGGTTTTTGTGCACTCTTTTATCTCAAATTCCTAGAAAAAGACCTGGCACATGGCAAATGTGACACAGATATAAATAGAGATACTGATATACATATAGACATAGTCATAGGTATAAATATAGCTATAGATAGAAATATAACTAGATATAGATATAGAAATATATAGAAAGATATAGATGATTCAACTATAGACAGATATAGATATATTTAGATGTATAGATAGCTATAGATAGATTAGATATGTTTAGATATATAGATAGATATAGACATAGATAGAGATAGATTATATTTGATTTACAAGTGAATATACATATAGGTATAGGTATAGACATAGATGTGAGAGATTTTTATTATCTTTTATTTTTATTTTTATTTTATTTTATTTTATTTTTATTATTTTTATTTTATTATGTTATTGTGGGGTACAGTTAGGGGTTAGGCATACAAAAATATTTCGTTCAGGTACCCTTGTTGATAAGAGGTGTCTGATTTTTATTATCAATAGTGAATTCCAGGAGAAATTTATCATGAGGTTCCATAAACAAACACTGGGCTGTGAGGAGGAGAAAAAATAGCCTGACGCTCCATGACCAGCATACACTAGAAGGCACATGCAAATGTG
>CAUYQG010252303.1:0-19033 GCA_963574415.1 Tarsius wallacei
AGGCTGAGGTGAGTGAACTGCCTGAGCCCACGGGTTCAAGACCCGCCTGGGCAACTTGGCGAGACCTCATCTCTACAATAAATCAAAAATTAGCCAGGCGTGGTAGCGTGCGCCTGTAGTTCCAGCTACTTGGAAGGCTGAGGCGGAAGGATCGCCAGAGCCCAGCGTGTCGAGACTGCGGTGGCCACTCCGCACTCCAGTCTGGGCGACAGAGTGAGACTCCAATTCAAAAAAAAAAAAAAAGAAATTGCAATAGTCAGGAACATTTTAATAGACTGAATGAACAATAGCCCAACCCAGAGAAGAATAAGTGCTTGTATGAAACTAAGAAGTCCAGAGAATGTAAAAAGTATTTTACTAAGAATTTTTATTACATATGTAGTTAGTTTCTTTCTTAGGTATAATTTCCTGACTCATCGGTGTCAACTGAAAAATAACCGGAGTCCCAAAGCATGCTATTACAGGATTCATTTAGCATGGAACATATCCAGCCAGTGTAATTTTGGGGAATAAATTTTCAAACTATTCATTTACAGTTCGGTGAAAAACATAAAAACCCATCTGATATCAACTCTAGTAATATTACTACTGGTCATTTATTGATTTTTAAAAGAAATGAGAGGAAACACATAGGTTATCAGATAAATCAGAATGGTATTAGATCAAGAATCCATATTGGATTTTAGTGTGGAACACAGGCTGCCTTTTATTAGAGTTACTTTGAGGCATATCTTTCTGTCTTCTTCATTTGGTTATAGGCCCCTAAATAGCAGGGATTGTGATGTATTTATAATTTTACCCCACCACCCTTGCTAGAACAAGAAACTCACATGTGCCTGTTTCAAAGTTTGAGTGAATGAATGTTGTCTTACTCATTCTCCAAAATCTCTGGTATTTGTTTTTCTGTATATTCACATCAAGAGCTCACTTAGAAAATAAGAAGAGCCCCTAAAATGGCAACTGGATAGACAGACATGGACTTACCCTGTTTGCATCTCTTACTTTAAGAATAAATAGCTTAGGAAATGACTGCAGAACATAAAGAGAAACCTAAATACAACTCTCAGTTCAAACCACTCCACTAAAAATGCTACATTCAGCTGTGGGCATCAATTGTGTTCTTTTATTTTAAAAAAATAACAGTTTATTCTAAGAGATGCAGTTATTTGCAACTCAAACATTGGCTACTTTCTTGTACTATTTCACCTGGTGTATGGCCTAGCATGTGAAATGTATAATTAAATACATTTCTTTTCTTTTTTAAAACTTTTTTAAATTTTAAAGATATGGGGTACAATTCAGAATTGGGTACACAAGTGGTCATCATACAGGTAAAGTTTGGGTCTCCCTTTGGTCCCCACTCTGCCTGGTTTGAGATCGGGTACCCTTATTGATATTGTGGGCCCCCCTCCCTCCCCTGGCAGTGTCCCGCTACTGCCAATCTCTTTCTTATAGTATTTTGTTAAATGTTCATGGTCTGCTTGTGAGTTGCAACAGTACCTAATTAATTCTAAGCGAATAGTTAAAAAACTACGAAGGCACATTTTGAAATGGAATACCTTAAGTGTAGAGTCACCCAAGTCCACCTAACACTATAAGAACAGGTTTGGCAGTAGCAGGACGCTGCCAGGGGAGGGAAGGGGGGACACATCGCATCAATAAGCATACCTGATTTCAAACCAGGCAAAGCGGGGACCAAAGGGAGGCCCAAACTTTACCTGTACAATGTCTACTTATCTAGCTAATCCTGAATTGTACCCAATCCCTTTAAAATAAAATTTTAAAAATTAATTGAAAAAAGGAAAAACTGTATTAGACAAATTGAGAAGAAATTCATTTTAGAACCAACTAATTAGTGTCCTATGTAATCACTTCCCCTTAATATTTTTATTTGTGTAAAAAGTAAGTACACAAAGAAGACACCAAGATTTTTTAAAAACTGGAAAATATCTCAAAAATATTGTTAAAGAAAATATTATTAAAAAGGTAATCTCATTTCTTTGTTTGATAGAGAAAATATTTAAAGGTATAGCGTATTACTTGTAAGTAGTGAGAAAGAAATATTAAGAGCCTCAGGCATAACTATAAAGAGAGATGGGCTAGATAGATGCACGGGGTTAACAGTCAAAGAAAGGGTAAGGCACAACGTGCCCCGAAAGCCTCTGATATTTTTCTTTTTTAGAAAGTGGTTGGAATTAATGAGTAACAGCACTCAAAGGCATATTCGATAGCACACAGAATCATATCTTCTCTCCAGGAGACTGGCTTAAGTAGTATTGTGCTCATTTAGCAATGGAAACAGAGTTCTCCTTCAAAATTCTGAATCTGAAGTGTTTTCTTTCTCAGTTGAATGTTCATTAAATATAGATTGCTTTCCCTGATTAAGGAGGAAGTAAAAATATTGAGCATTACTAGTCTGTTTCTTGAAATGTTGATTTTTTTCCCCTCAAAGAATGGGAAAAAAAATTTTAGAAAAGAAAGAAAACTCAAAAATGCCAGAAGGAAATCAAAATCAGTACCAAGGGAAGAATGATACAGCAGTTAGGAGGTCATCCTTCTGTAAATAGTGATTCATGCCTTCTGGAGAAGACACGAGGCTGATGGTTACAATAGAAAACCTGCATTTGCAGCAGCCCATCAGGCACTGAATTCCCAAGAAGAACACATGTAGGGAAGATTGGTGATGCTGCTGAAGGCTGGAGAGACAGCTGTGTGTATAACTGACAAGACCAACTGATGAGTGAGGGGGTTTCCTGGAAGGTGACAGATGTGCTTCTGAGACCTGTCAAAAGTGACAGCCTCCCCACCACCACTGATTCCTGCTTGGACAAATGACACTGCTAGAAGAGACATAGAACCACCTTTAAGTGCCATAAATTCTTGAGCAGGAAGGAGAAGGATGGAAGGAGACAGCTGTGACCTTATGTTTCTCCTCCCAAAAGTTGGATTTTTGCAAGACAAATTGGGACAATGACATTGAACAGTCCATGACATTGACATTTGAAAACAGCTTAAGATACTGTGGTGTTAGAGAGTTACAAGAATCTTAAGGGAGCCATGTACTACTAGAAGCAGATACTGGTAGACAACAGGAATAAAAAACAAATCAATAAACAGCCAGCTGGCTCAAAGTAGAGGAATGTTTAAATAAGAGTATATTCACTTGATGGGTTACTATGAACCCTTTAAAAAGATAAATACAAAGACTGTTTAGCCACAAGAGAAATGCACTGGAGAGAAGGGGAAAACATGTATATGAGAAAAGACTGGGCGTGAACAGATGCTGTGTTAAGATTGAGTGAAATAATGTATGGCAAGCATCTGTCCCAGTTTCCAATACTTGGAGGGCATTCTACAAATTTAAAATTAGGTGACAAATTTTAAATTGGCTTTAAAAACTTACAAGGAATGATGACTGTTTGTTTTATTTATGTTTTATTTGTTTGTTTTTGTCTAGGCATAGAAGAAGAAGGAGGAGCTGCAAAGTCTGAGATTTATGGATTAGGAAGTGGGAAAGTGCCAGATAAAACATACTGCACAATCAACTTTTGAGCAGGACATATGAGAAACACATAGAGCAAATCACAACACAACTTGCTCTTGGTGACATCAGAAAGTAATTTGGAGGGAGGTAAAACACTTGTCATAAGAACTATGAAAATGTTGGTGATGCATAAAGGGGTGATTTTAACAAAGGGCAGTAAATTATCATCCTATGTTTCTCTAAGACTTGTTAGAATGAGAGTTTGGAACAGAAAAATGCGCTCAAAGGATATGATGTGTTTCAAAGATGTGAAACTGGGGTGAAATGATGGAAAAGCATTTTATTTGGTATCATTAAGATGCATACCTCTAAGGGATATCAGAAACTCTTGGTTAGTAGAGAAGCCAGAGGGCACCCAGTGCAGATAAAATGAAAGAGAAGGAAAAGGGATTGGACAGCGGCACCCCCATGGCCGCCGGGTGGTAGTAGCTAATAAATGAGCATGCCATGCCAATGATCCCAGAAATGTCATTGAGCCAGGATTCAACTGCGGGGTGATTTTACTCAGTTATTAAGTTTTCATTATTAAAAGCAGTATATCTGCCATTGAACTTTCAAAATTACTACCAAATGCCAAAAAAGTCACTTTATTTAGGCAGTTGAAATGATGAGAGCACCTGTAATGGATTGAATTATGTCCCCCTAAAATGCATATATTGGAGCCCTAATCCATAATCTGACTGTATTTAGAGAGAGAGCCTTTAAGGAGGCAATTATGGCTAAATAAGGTCATTAAGAAGGAGCCCTAATCTGATAGGACTGTTGTCCGAAAAAGAAAGAAAGATGAAGAAACAACAGATCTCTCTCTCTCTCTCTCTCTCTCTCTCTCTCTCTCTCTCCCTTTCCCCCCATTTGCACAGAGGAAAGTCCATGTGAGGACACATAGCAAGACGGTGGCCATCTGCAAGCCTGGAAGACAGACTTCACCAGAAACCAACCTTGAAGACCCTTGATCTTGGACATCCAGCCTCTAGAACTGAAAAAAAAAATGAGTTTCAGTTGTATAAGCCATTTAGTCTGTGAAATTTTGTTATGACAGCCCAAGCAGACTAACACAGCACCCAAAGGCAATGTATCCCTGAACATGGGGAAAGATAGAGGATTTTATGGAGGAAAGAAACAAAACTGATGGAGTGCCTTTGATGAGGCAGCACTGTGATCTTGCAGAAGGGAGTTGGCTGTTTTAGCCCTGGATATTCTGTTCTTGGAATTGTTGAATCAAAGAAGGACTTTAGAGAAAGTTGACAGGTCTCTGAGTACTAGGAAGCAAGCGGGTCTGTGTATACTCAGAGGAGAAAATATTACACTTATCTATGCTGAGTGCCTGCCACTTCACTCTGACTAATCAGAAAGAGCTTATTGTTCAAATGAAAGTGACAGAATCTTTGGAAGAAGGAAGAAGTATCATCCTGGAATTTACCATGCCATGCCAGGGATAGAATCCTGAGAATGAACATATGTGGGTTCTAATATCCAGGGGAAGTGATTTCACAGGTTCATGGAGAAGACGGACAGCATTCCATTTCAAAGAATAATGGACTTCGGAGTCACTGAACTTGAGTCCTATCCTCAACGCTAGTCTTCCTTTCTCAATAGCTTTGGAAGCACCCTCTAAATTTCAGTTTTTTAGTTTTTAAAATATTCATAATAACACCTTCCTCACAGGCCTCTGTAAGAATAAAATAAAAAATGGCCTACTCCACCACCTTGGAGTCCACAGAGCACAGTGCAAAAGGAGTATTTGTTGTTTTTAACGATATCATATGTCAACATATGTGGAAAGCTATGAACTATAAAATTCTGGCTATAAAAATCAAAAATGTGTATCATGAGAGGAATCTTTTTTAAAAATGATGGAGTTTTACAGGAAAATAATAAAAAGAACACATGTGCAAATAAAAGAGGAAAACAAAGTTTCAGAACCCATTATTGCTGGTAAAAATCACTAAAGGTAATAAAAGAAAATGTCTTGCATATGTTTGTAGAAAAGAGGAGGGCAAGGAAGTTGAAAAAGTTAATGATGAAAAGAAAAAATAGAAAACAAATTTTATTTTTCTTCTGCCCTCTGTAAAAGAGAAAACTCTTTAAATGGGAAAACGTAAAATAAAGGCCAGTGCAGAAGAATTGAAGCCCCAAATGGATGAAGAAATTGAAAATTTCTTTCCAGTATGTGGAAAGTACTCTGCAGGACTACTTCCAAATTGCAGGAGATGATCAGGCAGGCGCTACAGAAATGGAGAGACACAAGGATGAACTGAAAGTGGCAGATGCTGCTTTAACTTTATTTAATACTCAGGATGTATTTTTTGTTTGCCTGTCCATTGAGAGCCCTCAGTCCAAAATAATTTGATGTAGTGGCCTATCAAATTACATTTGCTCTAAATGAAAAAGGTGATAGGGGAAAGAAAAAGATAGTGAAAAACAGTAGGAACAGGTTGCCTAGGAGAATATGCACCATAATAGATTATGACAGACTAGAATAAAGTGTTCAACCAAATGAAATAAAATGTAATAGAGTTAAATCTAAACTAAAGTTAAAAGGGGTAGCAAAAATGAAGGGTCTCCTAAACAAAAATGACTTCTTGAATCATTAAAATAACACACAATGTTCCAATTTGTCTAGCCTGAGTCTGTTCATCTCCTCTACTTTTTAAAAGTGGTTTGACTAGAACAAACAAACAAAAAACAAGCAATCCATCAATTATATTCACTGTTACTGAATATCCTCTTTGGTCTAGATACTGTGCTAGATGTTACAGATACCAAAGTGATTTAAACAATATCTTTACATTTCAAAGATTTCATAGTTTTGTAAAGGAAACTTTTTTAAAACCCATTTTGATACTCTATGATCAGGGTAGGAACGGATGAATGCTTGAAGTGCGATGGAATTTCTGCTTAACAATGATGAAAATTGAGGTGGTGAGACCATATAGAGGAAAGAGATGGAACTTGTTTTGAGAAGATGTTTTTTTCCAAGAAGATTTAGAGTGAAGTGTTTGAGGTAATCTGGGCAAAGAGAACAACAGATGCAGAAGCCAAGATACGGAGACTAGAGACATTGGGGACAATGACATTTTGAGAGCGAGAAAGCAGTGAAGACAGATAAAAGTAGAAAGATCAGCAAATACAGAGTAGGAAGACATTTGTTTGCTATGCTAATAAGACTGTACTTAATGCTGAAAACACCTAACAATGAAATATAGCTGCAAGGCAAGTCTTGTTTTTTTATAATAAAAATCTTAAGTATGATTAAATATATCAGTACATTATGTCAGGCTTACCTAAAAATACGATCATATGCATAGCAATTTAAAATATTACCTGATACAGAATGGAGAGAATGAGAGTCACAGGGAGCAATGAGGAAGGAAGAGGGAACAGCTGCCTCACCAGCCTTATCAGCCAAATCAACCCTGGCCATCGCTAACGTGACAGATGTCACAGCCAGATCATACTCATATCCAGGAAAATGAAAAGAGGAAAATGGTCACAGGAGGCTCAATTTTGCTAACTCAGAGATACAGAGAACTTCCTGGCATCTTCTCTAGAGAGGGTTTCAGTGATTAATGATACTACCTACATTCTTTCATGCTAAACTGCTTCATGTTGCAATTATGCACACATATAAAAAAAAAAAACTTCCCATAGGCAAGCACATGGCAAGGCTTCCAAGAAATTAATGTAGTCATTTACAAAGAGAACCGTAAAAAGTGAATTTGACTAAGTTTTACATGTTAGGTATAGAAAATTATTGTGATCACAATTTTATTTTTAATGACCCAAATTCTACATCATACTTTTATTAGCCTACCCTTTCCATGCCTCTAGTAGATATTTGACTATGATATGTTTTCTTTTATTATATTCCATTTCATGACAAAGGATGCTATGTGTTGAAAAGAAAATGTTATCTTCAGTGTTTGCTCTTTGCTTTCTTAAATGTATCCTAGTTCTTTCCCCAAATTATCTCTATTTCATTTTGTTTGTTTTAGAAAAGGTTGAGCATCTTATGATACATCAGAGGTTGTGTTATGGCATTGTACAGGTAGGTGCATGAAGTTTTCTTAACAGTATTGTAATACAGTCTCCAAGCTAAAGTACAAGAGTTCAAACAAGCACAGAAATCATACACACTATGGAACAAAAGAGCCTAATTGAGCAGCTTTATAACCTTGCACAGAATTCCCTCATCACCAATTTAGATAGAATTGCTTTTATTTTAGCAATGTTCTTTTAATTAAGTCCTAAACATCTAAAACATGGCAAATGTAAATATGTATTATAAATCCTTAATTATGAGGATCACTAAGCATTCATGCAGTTTTCTGCCTTGGAGATAGATTCTTTTTGTTTAAAATCAGCCAAAATTGAGAGATAAAAGTGAATGATGTGAAAAATGCTAAACTTTGTTTATAATGCCCTTCTCTTGGTTACAATGTCACTTTACTGCATTGTCTTCTAGAGTTAAATTGCGCTGCAATTTATCTAGAGGCTCTTAAACCACAGTCTCTCCTGCCTTAGTCAGCCTTCATTGCCATGCTCAGAAAGACTAACACCCATCTAAAGAGAAGTTGAGTTAAAGACTGGAGATATATTTTTCTCTGTTTTCTCTGTTTGAGTTAAACTTAAATTGGATCCAAAAAGACCTCTTGGTAATTTTTATCTTCACATACTGTTTTAAAAAGTATACTGTAGACTATTCTGGTATGGATAGCAAATAACAAACAACCTTATTCTACATCCTCTTACAACTAAGCTTAAAATATGCCACCTAGGGGCAAGGTTTTCCATTTCCCCTACCAAATTGGCTTGTTCTTCAATTCCTACCCCAAATATCCTATATAGATAGATTATATATAGTTATAGATAGAGCTGATACAGATATAGATGTGCACACACACAATTACAATTTCATCTCAACAACTCATTTCCCTTCAAGATAATTTTCAATTTATTTCCTTTTTTCTCCTTGATCATCAGCTGATCAACAGATTTCAAAACACAAACACATATTAATGTCTCTGAAAACTAAAGACAAATCAAATCTTGAAGATCTGAATATGCATGCAACCTTTTAGAGCAAAGCTATTCGCCTAGAAATTTAACTTTCTTCAATTTTCCAAGAAATTCCTCTGTTGCGTCTGGTATAGCAAAGGTAATTAGTGTATATTGACAGGAAAATTGGAGATCTCTATTGAGGGCCAAGGGACTCAAATGTCCATTCAAGGTCATTCAGTCAATTACCAAATCCAAGACTTACAACCAATTCCTAGGAGAGTTTATTATTGTCCTTATTCAAAGGACACTAAAAAAAAAATCTCTGTAGGTTACAACTCAGAATAAGTCAAGTAATGAAATTACAGGATATAATTCTTCTAAAAACTATATAATAAATATAGTTTAGAAAGGCAGGTGATTTTATATATTTACACACTGCTTCTAAACTAATATCAACCTATGACCCTATTTGAAAGTACCATAATTGCTAGTGAGAAGAAAATGGTTACCGAAACAAATATGTCTTTTACAATTTAGAAGCACATAATATCTTATTCTAGGGCACTGCCAAGTAATGAGAGGTACTTAATAAAAAATGTAATTAGAGCTATAGGCCAACTGATAATATCATACCATTTTTTTCTTTGTGATTTAAAAACCTTAGAGATAAATTTCATCATTGCTCTATTAAATACTTATGGCATTAAAAATTTTTATAGTTACTAATTTTGAACTACTTAAAATGTCAAATGTTTTCAGGCTTCACTCACTTTTCCAATTATTACATTGGAATGACTCATTAACTGTAACATAAACAGACTCATTTTTACCTCCTGTTATGCTATTTTCCCCATTTTATTACCAGAGTACCAATTTTCCATGAACCATGACCAAAATGCATTGAAAGAAAAAAAAAAAAAAAAACAAGCACATCCTCTTCCTCTTTTAAATACCAGTGTTCCACAGGCAAACTGAAGCAATAATGTTAACTTGTAATGGAATTTGCCTGTACATTTTTTATCATTATACAGTTCTGTAGTTTCAGATATCATGTATGTGAAGATCTTGACCAAAGACACCTTGGCAAAAATGTTATATTCCAAAGGTCAACTGGGAAACAAAAGTATCTTTCCTTGTGCATAACATATCAGATTTGGTCTTTACCAACACATAACCAGCAAGCCCCTGAAGTGATCAGCACTTTATAGATTAAAAACATGGAAGTCCAGTTCCAAAAGTCATATAAATACACACAAATACATACATATAAACCTACATACACACATGCATATCTAATTGACACATTCAGACAACTACATTCTTAGAACTCACTGAAAAAAATGTAAATGTTCAACTCTCAAACATCAAAGTTTTGCCAAATAATTAAGAAGATAAGTAAGTGGTCAATGACATCTTTGTTATTTAAAACTACTACCTATTGTAATTTAGAATTATGGGTAAACAGCCAGGCTCTGTGACTCAGCCTGTAATCCCAGCGCTTTGGGAGGCTGAGGTGAGTGGATTGCCTGCCTGAGTCCGCAGGTTCGAGACCTGCCTGGGCAACTTGGCGAGACCTCATCTCTACAATAAATCAAAAAATTAGCTGAGCGTGGTAGTGCGTGCCTGTAGTTCCAACTACTTGGAAGGCTGAGGCGGAAGGATCCCTGGAGCCCAGCAGGTCGAGGCTACGGTGGCCAGGAGCATGCCACTGCACTCCAGTCTGGGTGACAGAGTGAGACTCCAAATAAAAAAAAAGAATTATGGGTAAACAATTATTTGTCAAGAAATTTTAAACCTTTTCTTAAACCTCAAAAGCTTCAAATGACGATGTTAATTTTAAGGGTAAATTATTTCATTGTAGAATTTTCAACTAACAAAGGTTTTTGATTAGTTCATTATTCCTTTAAGAAGGACTCTGAATAACAATCACAAGGTCTCCAAAACACTGTAACTTTTGTCTGTCTACAGCTGTGAGCATTTCTTTCTCTTTCTGAGATTTTTCTTTTTCAAGTGACCAGTATCAAACTTATCTTAGCATTTGGTGCTACAATTCAAGACTTGTTCTTGAAGGTCTGTTTGTTGAAGAGTATTCACAAACATTCCTAATTGAAATACTCATTAAAACAATCATCTATATAGTCTATAAGAATTCACCCTACCTCCATGAACAGCAATAATACAGCTCACTTCATCTTAAGAATGTAGTGAATTCATGAAACATATCCTATTTTAAGCACACATTCTGTAATGGGTCAACCTTTCCCTACTATATTACTTAGCTTGAAAAATAGCAATTATTCTAGAAAAATGCTAAACAAGTTGGGGCCAAAATTTTTGAATCGATAAAAATGGAAAAAAATTAAGCTCTAAACAGTAATTGAAAAATTGGGTCATTGAAAAATATTATATCAAAGAATGCATTATTTAATATTTCACCAGAAATACTCAACTATCAATCTGAATATGCATATCTGGGATTTATGTAACAATGTTGGATATATTTTCTTACTATTTCTTCCATTTTCAGAAGCTAGATCGTTCAGCAAACTTTCAATCACTAATGAGGAAAAGATAAGATGTTGAAAAGAATAGTGAAGGACTTCTTAGATAACCTAGGACTAATTGGTAACCTAGACATCATATGATTTATTAGTTGACGATATTAAGGCCCTAATATTGATAAATCCTCAGAAAAAAACTGAATTCTAAACATAGTATCAAATTGAGAAAAAAATGGGTATTTATAAAGCTGACTAATATTTTATTGAAAATAAAATTCACAGCCATGTAATGCCAGTGTCATTACCCCTAATCGTCTACTTATAGTGGATGGTCATGAATCTCATCACAATTCTTGTTGGCATCCAGAGTAAGTCACATTTCAGTTAAATTCTATGAGATTACTCCATGTTTTCTTTAATTTGAAAATTATTTTTTGATGATACTTAGAAATCTTCATTTAGAGCTGAACCATTAAAAACAATATTGTTAATTAATATTAAACTATTTTAATAGTTTAAATAATATTAAACTGTTTTAACAAATGACCATTTATTTTGAAAAATGTTATAATAAAATTTCAACTTAAATGAGTTTTTAAATATTTTACTCCATCATATTTTTAACTTAATTTTTTTGAAAACTGTAGGACACTGTAATGAAAATAAAATGAAGCAAAAATCAGTTCCTGGAAATCAAAAGTAAATACAATCCCAAATGAACAGGGCATTTACATAAGAATTTATTATACTATCACCTGCTTAACTACTATGAGTTCTCAGTGGGCAGTGCTTAAATGAAAATCTATTTTTCAATTTATTCTAGAAAGTTTGCCGATTTCAGAATTTTTAGAAGGTACAAAAACCTCAAGCCCAACCTCTTCCAGTAACAAATATGCACTTCTACCCCTTAAATCTGAAAGAAAAATAAAGTCACAGGGGCAAAAACACTCTTTTATTAAGAAAGTTTCCCCCATATAATCATTGTTTTTACATGTAAGTTTCTGATTGGTATAGAGTAGAATATTTTGCACTCATGAAAATGTAAAATAACAGCAGAATTGTATTCAAAATAGCTTACGTCCAATTATTTTTATACTTTTATTGAACATCTTATTCTAATAAGATCACTTGAGATTAAATGTACCCTCTTAACAAACAAAAGTTTGGAAACTTTACAAATAATTGCAAATAACTCATATCTGCTGAAATGTCAAGATTTTTGAAAAATAAAGCATTTAAATAGAAACATATGAGGAAGACATTAACTTGAAGCTTTCTCCATTATACTTCCTGGCAACAGTAGCATTACCTTCAGTACCACAACTCCACAGGTATGTATTTGTGTACTAAATAGTCAAGACTAAATTTTATCATAGAAGTATAATTTATACACTATCCATGACTAGTCATCATATTATACGGTATACTATTTGAAATCAGTGGTCAACTAACTTTTTCTGTAAAGAACCAGATAGTAAAAAAATAAAATAATCAAAAAATAAATGTATATATATAACATCAGTAGTTATATGGAAGAGAAAATAATGTCAACAAATTTTTATTGATAAAATTCAAACTGTAATACTAACATTTGAGTACAAAGTTTTTCATACAGGTCTACTAATAAGAATAGATGAATAAAATTTGATTTAATATAATTATTTTGTGCCACAAAGAATTCTTCTAATTTTTTTCAGCTAAAAAATAGAAAAACCATTCTTAAGGCTCACAGACCACACAAAAACAGGCAACAGAACAGATTTAGTCCATAGATCATAATTTGCCAACCTCTGAGCTAAATATTACATTATCTTACAGTTGATGTTATATAATTCTATTAATCTATTTTCATTAAAGAGATAAGTCAATTTAATCTTCATATAAAGATTAGTTCCCATACATAAATTGTTTGTTTATGATATAAACTCCAAAATTAATTTCAGAAAATAATAATGATGAGTATTGCTTAGAGTGAGCTCTAGGTGTCATGTGAAAGTCATGTTTGATTCCCATGTTAGCTTATGAGGTATGTTATCCCCAGAGCTGGAATCTGCCTTTTCAGAGATTGTTTGGGATGCATGAAAGAAGAAGTGAGGAGAATGCACCAAGTGGATTAAAATAAATCACCATTGCTTTTACAAAAGTGCGTCAAAGTGCATGCTAATTTTTATAATCAAGGATCAGCCATATGCATTACATCATAAAATTGTGTTTTGTCAGTACTTTACTATTGCATTATAGTTATTTTTTCTATAGATATAAATTTTGGAGAGTGGGAGAAAAAAAAGAATTTTCTAGAAAAAATTGCAAGTTTGAGTTTTAACAATTTGACAATCTATCCAGTTGCATCCCAGAGCCCACAAAAATGATCACCTACTCAGGCAGTTGCCTTCATCTACTCTTTAGTGTTTTTTTCATGGTAGGTATCAGGTATACCCTTTATTTCAATAAGAGAAAAAGAAGAATACAGTGAAAAGTTAACTTCTAATGAAGTCTTTGGTAAACTACATGGCGAACATTAATTATTCTCAGTGTCAGGCTCAGTATACCTGAAGCCAGAGAACCTCCATCACGTGATCTGTAAAAATAAATAAATAAGCAAACTCTTACCAGCCTTACTACTTACACCTGTTCCCTCTTTTGTGGTGAGTTGAGCCCTCCTTAACAATGTCTTAATGTTCAGAAACTGTGGATTTATAATAGTCGTTATAAAATATAGAAATGTCTTCTTTCTAGGTGCATATCTCTTAGTAGCAAGCAGAGAAACCAACAAGAGCCAGTGCTGTCTTCGCTTTTCTCAAAGACCAAGCCCTTCTACAAAGATGTCTCTAAACTTTCGTGAAAGGGACACCTCGATATAATAAAAAACTCATCTTGACCAGAACAAAGAGAAAAGAACGGGGGCCAGTTCACTGTCTTTAAAATGTCAAATTCTGCACCAGTAGGCAAAGAATGTGGTCCATTCAGCATATTTCATCATTATAAAGATAAGTACTTAACAGGGCCACCAAAATGTGCAAGCACATGGGTCTAGTAGTATATACATATTCATATACACATATACATAAATACACACAGGCACATATACGTATACGTGAACATATATGTGTACATGTGTGTATTTTCACAGAAGCCTTCTAATGTAAAGTTTCCCTACTGATGAATTGGATCAATTAACATTCAAATTAAAGTGCATCTAATCCTTGAGCTGTTCTGAATTTACAAAGTTTGTCCCATGAAAGCTTTCATATCAGCAGCCTTAAACTGACTCAGTAGATGACAGATTTGCTCCTGGTGAATCAGCTGTAAATAAAGGGAAAAGGACTTTGTTTTCACCTGAGGCAGATCTGTAATTTTCTTTATTTATATTCAGTTCTTCCTGACTTCAGTGTTGGTATATGCAAGATTGATTTACTTTTTGTTAATATAAAGTCTTGTCCAGAAGAATTAATGGAGTTATTATAACACTTTTTAAATGCTTATGCTGTTTGATGGTTGCTTGTTCACACAATAAATTCCAACCTTGCTAGGAAATATACATATTTATTCTTTCAAAAAGGACAAAATATATGAACTACTCTCTACCATGGCTTGGTAAAAAATAGACCTTGCTTATTCCCAAAAGAAAGCACTTTCTAGACATTGAGGAACAAAATAGAAACTGGGAAATAAAATATTTTCTTTTATAATACTGCTACAAATCATACTGTCAAAATATTAACAAAAAATTACTTTAATTTTATGCAGTCACTTAATTACATTTTGTCACTTGAAGAATAGTCAAATTTTAACATGTATAGTAACCAAGAACTCCAACTTTATATATTTCTTGTAATTTAAAATTTTATAGGTTCTGTAAGTTCATCAAATGTTTAGAAGAGCATTAAACTACTTCCTGAACAAACCAAAGTTGAAGAAATACAGAACCAGGATTGAAGTGTAAAGTGCCAATGGGAGGCCCAGCCAGAGTCAAACAGACATAAATATTATACTCTCCTCAGATCTTTCTTAGCATGTTTTCTTTACTAAGAAAATATGTTACAAAAGAAAGCCATTTAATGTTCATCTGCATCTTACACTTTTTATTGTGCTTCGGGAAAACAGACATGAACAACTGGTAGCCCAATTAATTATTAATATCTTATAAAGCCAACTACGGGCAGTTAGACTGGAAAGACAAAACTGAGTCTAGGCCAGACTGGAGCTCTGCTTTTCTTGAGGACAGGATGCTTGGGGTGATGTGCTTTACATTGTAAGAGTGACCTCTAGTGCTTCTCTTTTTGGTTGAACTTTAGTAGTTGAAAGACAAATTACTTATGCCTTTTCTACAAAACTTCCATTAGTGTGTGGGTATCTGTGTTGCTGTTGTTGTTGTTGTTTGTGTGTTGCAATGTTTGTCAAATGTTTCCATTACAAAATTCCAAGATTCTGACTAGGTGAAATTATGCAAATTGCATTGATTTATGGGATTATCACATACCCAAATTAAAATCACATCTGAAATGATACAGTACCCAGACTGAAGTTCCCTTCTTTCAGGCTGATAGATACACTGTGATATTAAGTGAGCTCATATGGAATGGAAATAAAATCACAGGAGCCATGCACTGTGAATGGACATTTGGCTTGTGCCAGTAAGTTCACAATGTTTTTCTCACATCAGAGCCCATTAGTGTAGTCAAATGTTGTGCCATAGTAAATGCCTGATTACCGACTTGTGCCCCCCAAATCGAAACCTGGTGATACAGCTGCAGCATAAATTCCTGGGCAGGCCTGATGACCCTTTTTTGAAAAACAAATGAGCTTTTTCTTTAAAATCCAAGAAAGAAATAAAAAGTTGTATTTGCCAAGCATGTTTATCATTCATCAAGAGGGAAAAATTCTCCCATTTAAAGAATTTAAGCCAGATTTAACTTTTAAAACTTTTTTTTTCTCTAACATGAAATGGACTAAGGGAGTCTGCCAAATTATTTTGGATGATATTTAAATTAGAAATAGTTGTAATAAATTTTCCCTGAATCCAATCATATTCAATCAGAATATTCAATCACAAATTTGTGAAGTAAAACATTTAACCACTAAAGAATACTACTTTTGAAAGATCACTTGCATGGTTTCCCTTTAAACAAAATTGTAGGTATCAGACCCTCTTTCAGGAGTGCTCTAAGTCTCCTTCGCCTAGCAGTGAGGGCACAGCTCTTAATACTGAGGCTTGTCTCTGCCAGTGCTGCTGCTTCTGAAGTCTGCAGTACATTTCAGTTATTAGTCTGCATCATTTTAAAGATGCAGCCAGCTACTGCTCTGCCCAATTGCAAACTTCAGAAATCTAAGCCAATGCAGCATAATGTAAAGTCAGCCAGTTGTTTTCCTGTTAGACAGAATTCCGATAAAATTCAGTAATTTTTTTTTAAAAGGAAGGAATGAAGATACTCATAGGCTATTCCCCAGTTAAGACGCTATTTTAATGTTTTACTAGAAGTTAAGTGTTCTCAATGAATATTCAAAGACAAGGGGGTAAGATTCTGCTCACAGACAAAAAGAGAAATGACACTTTGCATATTTTGACCAGACCAAGAAAAAAGACAGGTGTAAATCAGTCATACTTGCAAAATTTTTAAGTGATCCTTCATGTATAGCAATATGCTTTGCGGCAATTTCAGTTGCAAATAATAAGCATAAGAACAACAGAATCAAAGTTTTGCAGAGAGCCTCCTTGCAAGTTTAAAATCATTTGCTGTATACTCACAGGAATTCCCAGCTTCGACTCGGTTCCAATTTTGAGTAGATAGCAGAAGTAGCGTCTTGAGGACAGCTCCGGTGACAGACCCCATCTTCACATTTACTGGACTCCCCCAAAAGATCCTGAGAGGCTCTCCAAGCGCTCCAGTCCTGTTCTCAGTCCCTCTTCCAGCTCTGTCAGTGTCTTCAGCACCTCTAGATCTCTCTCTCAGTCTCTCCCTCCCTCTATCTTCCCTCCCTAGTCTTTTCTCCTTCCGTCTCTTCTCTCTTCCCTCCTCTCTCTCCCCCTCTCTCTCTCTCTCTCCCTCTGTCTCTCTCACAGAGTCCTCACTCCTTACTGAAAAGCACTCAGCATCTTTCCTAACAAGCATCCACACCGCCGAGGCCACGCCCACTCTTCGCAGCAGCGGTCCCAGAAATTGGCAGCAACATCCCTCCCTCCAAATACACAGCAGCGCTCAGAGCTCCACTGCGCGCCGCGCGGGTGATGAAAGCTGGACCCAGAGGCGAAGCCTCCTGCTCTCGGGCCTCCTTGAGGCTCCCTCCCCTCTCCTCTATTTTCCAATAATCCTTAACCCTTTTCTCCTCGCTGGAGGTGGGAGTGGGGGGAAGGGCAAAGCGGTGGAGTCTAGCATCTGACAGAGCCAGCCAACATACTGAGCTATTCCTGATTATCCGGGAGTGCATCCAGGTAAAATTGCATTATGTTTCAAAACAAAAGCATAAAATAAGACAGAAACACCTAAGCAGCATTGGGAAAATTGTAGCTAAAACCGTCCTCAGGGAAAATACTCGCTGTTGTTTTTCTCTGTTTCTATAAAACTATCTTCTTCAGCTAGGGTGCCAGGATTTTGTTATGGAAATTTCTCTCATGGGAACAGACATTCCTGTTTGGCAGATATTTCAAATCATCTGGTAATAGTCTGCAAGAAATTAACATTTCTTACTTCAGTGTCTCAGGTGTACAAATTCACAACTGAAATGCCTTGGATAGATTTATTTTGATGAATGCATCATGCTGTGAATATGCAGCAGCATTTTATAATCAAATTTTTAAATAAAAATTCAAAAAGGCCCCAAATGGAAAATTATGGAATACTGAAAAAAAGGGCCTCCCCCCCACGAACACACATCCACACCAACACCAAACAATGTAAAGATGTGATTCAAATTATTTAAAGAAAAGTAAAGTTGAATTCAGAGATCAGTGACTACAGAAAAATGCTCTTCTAATGTCTGATCCATAGATACTACTATTTCTTGACTGGAATATTAAAATATTTAAATAATGGAGCTAATATCACATAACGAGAAGCATGTCACATGGTGTCTTGGAGAATAAATACTCTATTTGAAATAAATGTTAAGATTTTTTTTTACTAATAATGGCCTAGCTTTTATAAAAATGGAAATTCTGGAGTTCTCAAGTACCTCCTGGTGATTACAAATTGGAAGAAACATGAGCCTTTAGCACCAGCAACCTTGCTGTGGAATGAATGAAAAAGAGAGAGAAAAAAATGAATCACCCATAAGAGCTAAACATGTTGGTTTAGCTTGTGCCTGCACACAAAGCAGAATGGATATTTTTGCTTTTTCTCTTTCATGTAGATTAGAAAACACGAAAAGAGAATTAAGATGATTTGAAGAGGTCATAGGGATATTAAGTAAATGCTGAGAGTTGAACTTTGTTTTTCTGACACCAGTTTTATTGCTCTCACCCTAGGACTTAATGCCCCTAAAATCAGAGTATATCTCCTACCTGACCCCTGTCAGTGGCAGCAAAAAACCCAAGACCCTAGAAAAACAGCAGGGAAAATATAGGTCATGACTTGAGTATTTACTCTGTATCCCCAGAACTACATTTCTGATGTTGTCTTAGCAGTCATAATATGTTAAGCAAAAGCAGCTATAAATTGACAATTTAAGTAATTATCAAAGGGGATTAAATTGTATTGAACACATACTATTTGCCATTTGTTATCTAGTTAAATAATTATAACAATCCTTTGAGGAAAATATTGTGTCTATGGAAAAGTTTCAGGCTATCTAAAAGAGAAAAGTTGCCTTGCTGTTAAAATGCTATACTTCTAAAAATCGACCTTTCATACAGTCCTGCGTCCTCCACTCCCTGTCAGTTTCCCACTACTGCCAATCCTTTTCTTATAGTATTATGATAACTGTTCAAGGTCCGCTTATGAGTGATAACATGTGCTACTCAGTTCTTTGTTTCTGTGATAAATCACTCAGT
>CAUYQG010252304.1:0-10151 GCA_963574415.1 Tarsius wallacei
CCAGGTATGGTAGCGCACACCTGTAGTTCCGGCTACTTGGAAGACTGAGGTGGAAGGATCGCCTGAGCCTAGCAGGTCAACGCTGGGGTGGCAATGAGCAACTCAAAAACAAAAAACAAAACAAAAAACAAAACATTAGAACAGGAACTAATTTTTTTTTTTTTTTTTTGAGTTGGAGTCTCACTCTGTCACCCAGACTGGAGTGCAGTGGCTGCTCCCGGCCACCACAGCCTCGACCTGTTGGGCTCCGGTGATCCTTCCGCCTCAGCCTTCCAAGTAGCTGGAACTACAGGCACGCACTACCACGCCCAACTAATGTTTTGATTTATTGTAGAGATGAGGTCTCACCAAGTTGCCCAGGTGGGTCTCGAACCCACGGGCTCAGGCAATCCACTCACCTCAGCCTCCCAAAGGCGCGGGATTACAGGCTGAGCCACCGAGCCAGGCTAGAACTAATTCTTAAATAGCAAAAATATAAAAGCAAATTTAATGAATAATCTAGCACCCCAAAAAACCTCATGGGAAGTAAAACAAAGAGATAAAGATTAAAAAAATGAGGCCCCTCAAAGTGCTAAGTTAATCCAGAAAATCTACCATGCATCTAACAGGAGTTCAAGAACTAGAGGGAAAACGGAGGGAGGATGCTATCAGAGATGTGAAATAAGTACATTGCCCCAGACTGTGGGTAGAAGTCTCTGTCTGAGAGCCTTCCCAAGTGTCCAGCACCAAGTTACAGCCCTGTGGATTCCAAAAGACTAGGGAGAAAGAGGAGATCTGGAGAGCTTTTGAGAATAGGAGTAGAGTTTTCATCAAAGGATCCAGAATCAGGATAACTTTGGACTTCTGGTCATTGGAAATCAGAAAATAATGGAGCAATGCCTCCAAAATTCAGAGAGATTATTAGAAGCCTAGCATTATAGACCAACCAAAGGATGAATCTAGTGTGATGATGGACGCTTTCACACAAACAAGATTCAGAGCATGTATTTCCTATGCATTCTTAGGAAATTCCTGAAGGATTGGGTTTGTGCTAAAGGAGAAAGAAAGAAAAAAAAACAAGAAAGAGGAAAAAATGGGATTCAGAAAAGTGACCCAACAGAGGAGAGCGGTGGAGGGAAGTTCAAAGGACAACACTGGGAAGCAGACCTTGGGAGGAAATAGCTGTGCAGACGACTAGAGAGGAAGATGTTCAGGAGGAAAAACAAACAAACAAACATAAGAACTGGTTGACTATCTGATTATCTTTGATTGGCTGCCCACACACATTCATTTCCCCCATGTCCATGCCGGTGATCTCATTTGGGCTGCAATCTGCCCAACTCCCAAGGATGAATTGGGATTGGCCTAAGGCCAATGGAGTTCCATTTCTGCTTGCCAACAAGTCATCTAATACAGGTATGTGACCAGTTCTGGCTTATGAGATACACAGCAAGACTTCTGGAAGGTTTTAAAAAAGAATTTGACCCTTAGTAAAGGGACAACAGAAGGCAAAGCCCCATTTTCCCTCCTGCCATCCTCCTACCTGCTTCCTGCTTGTGTAATACAAAGATATACTACTTAGAACTGCAGCAGTGGTCTTGGGACCACCAAAAGGGATATGACCAACATGCTAAGAAGGGCAAAGGAAAAAACAGAGACACTGCTGTGATTCTCATTGCATGAGATAATTATATACCTTTGTTGCTTAAGCTATTGTTAGTTGGCTGCTTTGCTACTTGAGGTCAAAAGAATCTTAGCTGATATGAAAAATATTATGGACAGGCTATGTCACATATGCCAGAACATTTGCTTAAAGAAATGAACAACAAGTACATTGAAATCTGAGCAGATAAAAAAATGAGACAATCATTTACTCCATGAGGAATGGCCAATAAACTTATGAAAAAATGTTCAGTCTCACAAGCAAAATAGAAATGCAAATTGAAATCACATTTAGATATCACATTATGCCCATGGTTCCTGAAAAGCCAAATCATGAAATCTGGCCCTTCCAGAAAATCCTCCAGACAGCAGGTGCATTGGGAAGGGAACCTCAGGCTGTGGCTCTCAGCCACCCAGGAAGCACATGTATACAGTTTTCTTTTGATGTCCCCGCCGCTGGGTCGGAGGCTTCCCTCAGCTTCCTCTGCAGTTTTCTTACCCTGACTGCATCCCAGGCAAGAGCTGCACACTCAAGCAGTCTTGGAAACATACACATGTGGTCACGTTCTCTGCCTTTTGAATTTAATTTCACAGTATAATTAAGCACATACACAGCATATGCACAGCTATAGTACCAGCTGTGGGTTCACTGTGGAAGTGTCCTTTAAACAGATCCAAGTAAGAAGCCACAATCTCTGAGCCTGAGGCCTCGGAGGAGCCACTCACCAGCTCTGTGAAATAAAAATTTCATTTGACACACTGCCAGCCAGTGGTCACAAGGAAAGATGTCAAGACCAGGATGCACTGGGTAGACAGCACTTTGGTTGTCCTTGGACCCAAAGCAGCTGGTAAATATTCAGACATTTTTTGAACCAAGCTGAATCAAATTAAATTTAATTGAATTGGAGTAAAGTGAAGAAATTGAATGGGTGTAAAATGAACAGGGATTGGGACAATGACTAGGGTTTAATAAACTATTTCTAAACCCATGGAAGCCCTGTGTATTTTAGACCAAAGGGTATCACTCTCTCTGTAACAGGCACCAAGGAGAGTTCTGTCTGCAAAGATCTGAAAAGTCAGGCATCAGGGCATGATTTGGCTAAATGATGTGGTCTACTGGTACAATACAAACCATGTTTCTACTGTAACTTTACAAATAAATACAGAGTGTGCAGCTGTTTTTCAATGGAAGCAGGTGCTTCCCAACTGGGTGCATGCTGTAAGAGTTGTGACTCCCACAGTTCGAAGTTGTATGAGAATATTTCAGCTGGGTGTATTTCAGTATGAGAGTGGTCTGACACTGTTGACTTGGTATAAAATGTGCCTCTAAATTGGGCCATGATGTGTAAAACATGTGTTCAACTGTTTTTCATTGGAAGTGGGTTTTTCC
Organism: Tarsius wallacei; assembly: GCA_963574415.1. Lineage (NCBI taxonomy): Eukaryota > Metazoa > Chordata > Mammalia > Primates > Tarsiidae > Tarsius > Tarsius wallacei. The sequence continues at coordinate 3,032 of CAUYQG010252304.1, forward strand.
CCCCACTGGGTGCATGCTATAAGAGTTGTGTCTCTCACAGTTATACAATGAATGAGACTATCTTCTGCTGGGTGTATTTCTTTATGAGAGTAGTCTGTCACTGTCGCACTTGGTAGAAAATTTGTCTCTAACTTGGGCCATGCTGAGTAAAATGTGTGTTCAACTGTTTTTCATTGGAACCAGGTGTTGTTCCACTGGGTGTGTACTGAAAATGTTGTGTCTCTCACAGTTTTATGTTGAATGAGATTGTCTTCTGCTGGGTACATTTCTGTATGAGAGCATTCTGTCACTATTGCACCTGGTAGAAAATGTGCCTCTAACTGGAACATGCTTTTTAAAAAATTTTAATTTTTTTTTATTATAAAAATGTGGGGTACAATTCAGGATCAGGTATACAAACATTGATTATGCAGGTACCCTTGTTGATGAGGTATGCCACTGCCTCCCCTAGTAGTTTCCCTCAACTGCCAATCCCACCACCCCTCCCCTGACAGTTTCCCATTACTGCCAATCACCTTCTTACAGTATTATAATTGTTCAAGTTCTGCTTATGAGTGAGAACTTATGGTACTCTGTTCTTTGTTTCTGTGATAGATCACTGAGTATGATCAACTCCAAATACATCCAAGTTGCTGCGAAGTCTATATATTTGTCCTTCTTTATGGCTGCATATAAAGGTGTTCAATTGCAAAAACAGTGTTCAACTGTTTTTCATTGGAATTAGGTATTTTCCCACAGGGTGAATACTGTAAGAGTTGTGTCTTTCTGAGTTTCACATTGAATGAGAATACGTTCTGCTGGGTGTATTTCTGTTTGAGAGCACTCTGCCATTGTTGCATTTGGTATAAAATGTGCCTCTACCTTGGCCACACTGTGTAAAATGCATGTTGAACTGTTTTTTGTTGGAAGTGGGGGTTTCCTACTGGGGGCATGCTGTAAGAGTTGTGTCTCTCCCAGTTTCACGTTGAATAAGAATATCTACTGTATGAGAGCAGTCTGTCACTGTTGCAATTGGCATAAAATGTGCCTCTAACTTGGTCCATGCTGTGTAAAACATGTTCCACTGTTTTTCTTTGGAAGCGTGTTTTTCCCACTAGGCGCTTGCTGTAAGAGCTGTAGCTCTCACTGTTACACGTTGAATGAGAATATCTTCTGCTGGGTGCATTTCTGTATGAAAGAGGTCTGTCATTGTTGCACTTGGTACAAAATGTCCCTCTAATGTGGGCCATGCTGTGTAAAATGCATGTTTGACTGTTTTTCATTGGAAGCAGGTGCTTTTCCACTGGGTGCATGCTGTAAGAGTTGTGTCTCTCACAGTTTCATATTGAATGAGAATGTGTTCTCATGGTGTATTTCTGTAGGAGAGCGGTCTGTCATTGTTACACCTGGTATAAAATGTATCTCTATCTTGGGCTATGCTGTGTAAAACGTGTGTTCAAGTGTTGTTCATTTGAAGCAGGTGTTTTCTAACTGGGTGCATGCTGTAAGAATTGTGTCCCTCACAGTTTCACATTGAATGAAAACATATTCTGTGTGAGAGCAGTCTGTGACTGTTGCACTAGGTATAAAATGTGCGACTAATTTGGGCCATGCTGTGTAAAATATGTGTTCAACTGTTTTTCATTGGAAGCACGTTTTGCTTGTAAAAGACTTGTTCGACTGTTTTTGTTGGAAGTGGGTGTTTTCCCACTGGGTGCATGCTGTAAGATTTGTGTTTCTCACAGTTTCATGCTGAATGTTAATACCTTCTGCTGAGTGTATTTCCATATGAAAATGGACTGCCACTGTTGCACTTGGTATAAAATGTGCCTCTAACTTGGGCCATGCTGTGTGAAAGGTGTATTCAACTGTTTTTCTTTGTAAGCCAGTGTTTTCCCACTGGGTGCATGCTGTGAGTTGTCTCTCTCACAGTTTCAAGTTAAATGAGAATATCTGTTGCAGGGTGTATTTGTGTATGAGAGCGGACTGTCACTGCTGCATTTGGTATAAAATGTGCCTCAAACTTGGTCTTCACTGAGTAAAGGGTGTGTTCCATTGTTTTTCTTTGGGAGCAGGAGTTTTCCCACAGGGTGCATGCTCTAAGAGTTGTGTCTCTGACATTTTCACATTGAATGAGACGATGTTCTGTGTGAGAGCAGTCTGTCACTGTTGCACGCGGTATAAAATGTGCCTCTAACTTGGGTCACATTGTGTAAAATGTAAGTTCAACTGTTTTTTGTTAGAAGTGGGTGTTTGCCCCCTGGGTACGTGCTGTAAGAGTTGTGTCTCCCACAGTTTTACATTGAATGAGAATATCTTCTGCTGAGTGTATTTCTGTATGAGAGAGATCCATCACTGTTGCAACTGGTAAAAAATGTGCCTATAAATTGGGTCACATTGTGTAAAATGTGTATTCAACTGTTTTTCATCGGAAGTAGGTGTTTTCCCAATAATGCATGCTGTAAGAGTTGTGGTTCTCTCAGTTTCATGTTGGGTGAGAATATCTTCTGCTGGGTGTATTTCTGAATGAGAGCAGTTTGTCACTGCAACACTTGGTTTAAACTGTTCCTCTAAATTGGGCCATGCTGATTAAAACATTTGTTCAACTGTTTTTTGTTGAAAGTGGGTGTTTTCCCACTGACTGCATGCTGTAAGAATTGTCTCTCACAGTTACATATTGAATTAGAATATCTTCTGCTGGGTGTATTTCTGTATTAGAGTGATCTGTCAGTGTTGCACTTGGTAGAAAAAGTGCCTCTAACTTGGGCCAGACTGAGTAAAATGTGTGTTCAACTATTTTTCATTGGAAGCAGCTGTTTTTCTACTGGGTGCATGCTGAAGATGTATCTCTCACGGTTTTATGTTGAATGAGAATATCTTCTGCTTGGTGCATGTCTGTATGAGAGCATTCTGTCACTGTTACACTTGGTAGAAAATGTGCCTCTAACTTGGGACATGCTTTATAAAAGATTTCAGGGTGTATTTGTGTAATGAGAGCAGACTGTCACTGCTACATTTGGTATAAAATGTGCCTCAAACTTGGTCTTCTCTGAGTAAAGGGTGTGTTCCATTGTTTTTCTTTGGAAGCAGGAGTTTTCCCACAGGGTGCATGCTCTAAGAGTTGTGTCTCTGACATTTTCACATTGAATGAGAATATATTCTGCTGGGTATTTCTGTCTGAGAGTGATCTGTCACTATTGCACTTGGTATGAATTGGTGCGTCTAACTTGAGTCATGCTGTTTAACATGTACGTTCAACTGTTTTTTGTTGGGGGCGAGTGTTTTCCCACTGCGTGCATGCTATAAGAGTTGTGTCTCTCACAGTTTCACATTGAATGAGAATATGCTCTGATGGGTGTATTTTTGTATGAGAGCAGTCTGTCACTGTTGCACTTGGCATAAAATGTGCCTCAAACTTGGGCCAACTGTTTTTCATTGGAAACTATAGTTTTCTCACTGGTTGCATGCTTTAAGAGTTGCGTCTCTCACAGTTTCATGTTTAATGAGAATATCTTCTGTATGAGAGCAGTCTGTCACTGTTGCACTTGATATAAAATATGCCTCTAACTTGGGCCACACTTTGTAAAATGTGGGTTCAACTGTTTTTCACGGGAAGTGAGTGTTTTCCCACCGGGTGCATGCTGTAAAAGTTGTGTCTCTCACAGGTTTACCTTGAGTGAGTATATCTTCTGCTGGGTGTATTTCTGCATGATAGTGGTCTGTCTTTTTTTTTTTTTGTATACAATGTGCCTCTAACTATGGCCATACTGTGTAAAGTGTGTGTTTAATTATTTTATGCTGGAAGCTAGTGTTTTCCCAGACATGAAAATAGCCCATCCCATTTGGTTGTACGTGACCCTGTAACTCTCTCCAACTTCTCCCAGCCACTATTTCAAAATGGTTCTTCTCATGCAGAGATCTAGGATAAGACATGCTCATCTGTGGCCATGGAAGCAGGCCTGCAAACATTGGTTTTGGCTGTGGTCCCCAAAAGCAGTTTTGGAACTCAGTTCTACTATCTTAGCCACAGCCCATGGCCATTCCTTTCTGTGTAGGAACCCACAGGGTGACCTGGAAGAAACCTTTCTGTCACTTGGTGGGAGCCACACTCACCACACTCATCTACACACCTGATATCAGGTCTGTTGTATGCAGACTCAAACGCAGAACCTGTCCTACAGATCAGTCCTGAAAACACTCCGGACTGCCCAGAAAGACAGGATTAACATCCACCAAAGGCCCTGGTTGCAGACCTGGCAACGGCTAGCCCACCAAAGCCTTGTGACCTGCCTACAGCCTCCTCCACTACAATTACGGAGGGGATTCAGTCAGTCTGGGAACACATAGGAAAAGTTTTACCTGCTAAAACAAGTTCACAGAAACTTGAACTGGTGTTTGCGTCTTCAAATGCACAGGCACTGATGCAAGGCTATCTGTGTCCATTCTTAATGCTCCCATTTTAACATAGTGCTGAAAGTTCTAGCCAGAACAGTTAGGCAAAACAGTAAATGAAAAGGCAGTTGAATAAAAAGAAAAGTAAAAATGTTGCTGTTTGTAAGTGGCATGACCTTATATATAGAAAGCCCTAAAGAATTCACAAAAAACTGTTTGAACTATTAAATGCACAGTAAATTATCAAAATATAAAGTTAACATGCAAACATCAGTTTTGCCTTCATAAACTAACAGCAAACTTTCAGATAGAAAAGGAAGAAAACAATCTCATTTACAATGCCATCAAAATAATACATTTCTTAGCAATAAATTTAACCTGGAAGGTGGAAGATATTAAGATTAGGCATTAATAAAAGGCATTGAAAAAGACAGGAATAATTGAAAATATTCCATGTTATTTGGCTGGGCAGAGTGGCTCATGCCTATAATTCCAGTACTTGAGGAGACCAAGGCAGGAATATTGCCTGAGCACAAGATTTCAAGAGACACCAAGGCAAAATAGCAAGAACTAGTCTCTACAAAACATCAAAAAATTAGCCAGGCTTGGTGTTGCACCCCTATAGTCCCTGCTACTCAGGAGGCTTAGGTAAAATGATCACCTGAGCTCAGGGGTTTGAGACTGCAATGAGACATGATCGTGTCACTGCACTGCAGTCTGGGCTGCAGAGTGAGACCCTAACATAAAATAAAATAAAATAAAAATCTGTGTCTATTGATTAGTAAAATATTCTTTTTAATTTTTTTTTTTTTTAATTGGAGTCTCACTCTTGTTGCCCAGGCTGGAGTGCAGCGGCAGGCCTGTGGCCACCACAGCCTCAACCTGCTAAGCTTAGGCTATTAATTCTTCCGCCTCAGCCTTCCAAGTAGCTGCCACTATAGACACATGCCACCACACCCGGCTAATTTTTGTGATTTATTGTAGAGATAAGGTTGCACCAAGTTGCCCAGGATGGTCTCGAATCCCTGGGTTCAGGCAATTCTCTTACCTCGGCCTCCCAAAGTGCTGGGATCACAGGCTGAGCCACTGCACCCAGCCTGTAAAACATTCTTAAAGTGCCATAATATCCAAAGTGATTTATAGAGTCAATGCATTTTTATCAAAATGCCAGTGACATTTTTCACAGTAATAAAAACAACAATTCTGCAAATCGTATAAAATTACAAAAGACTTTGAACAGCCAAAGCAATTTTGAGAAAAAAGAACAAAGTTGGGAACATTGCACTTTCTGATTTCAAACTACATTTCAAAGCTACACTAATAAAAACAACATGATATGTCTGTAAAAACTAACACAAAAAATGGCATAGAATAGAAAGTCCAGAAATAAACCCACACATATAAGGTCATCTAATCTTTGACAAGGAGACCAGGAATACACAATGCAGAAAGTATAGTCTCTACAATGCTGATGTTTAGAAAGCTAAATAGTCACAAACAAAAGAATGAAATTAGACCATTTTATGTTACCACGAAAAAATTAATTCAAAAGAAAATAAAGATTTAATGGAAGACATGAAAACTTAAAAATCTTAAAAGAAAACATATGAAAAATCTCTTTGATATTGGTCTTACAATAGTTTTTGAATATGACATCAAAAGCACATCAGCAAATATTTATTTATTTATTTTTGAAAATGCGACTAAATTTATTTTTTTATTTCATGATGATTTCCACAATTTTATTTTATTTTTTATTATAAAGATGTGTGGTACAGTTCAGGGTTAGGTATACAAACATTGATTATGCAGGTACCCTTGTTGATGAGATATTCCCCTCCTTCCCCTAGCAGTTTCCCTCAACTGCCAATCCCACCTCCCTCCCGTGACAGTTTCCCACTACCGCCAATCCCGTTCTTATAGTGTTATAATTGTTCAAGGTCCACTTATGAGTGAAAACATATGGTACTCTGTTCTTTGTTTCTGTGATAGATCACTGAGTATGATAGACTCTAAATCCATTCAAGTTGCTGCAAAGTCCATATGTTTTTTCTATTTTATGGCTGCACAATATTCCATTGTGTATGTATACCACATTTTTTTTTCCAGTCCAGCTTCGATGGGCAGCATCTTTGGTTCCATGTTTTTGCTATGGTGAATAGAGCTGCAGCAAACATACGTGTGCAGGTATCTTTTTTTGTAGAATGATTTGAGTTCCTCTGGGTATATTCCTAATAGTGGAATGACTGGGTCATATGGAAGGTCAATTTCTAATTCTTTCAGAAATCGCCACAATGTCTTCCTAAGAGGTTGCACTGGTTTGCATTCCCACTAGCAGTATAGAAGCATTCCTTTTTGTCTGCATTCTCACCAGCATTGTCGCTGTTGTTTGTTTTATTAGCGACGCCCATTTTTACTGGGGTTAGGAGGTATCTCAGTGTGGTTTTGATTTGCATTTCTCTGATGATGAGTGAGGCTGAGCACTTTTTTATGTATCTGTTGGCTGCCTGTATATCTTCTTTTGAGAAGTGTCTGTTCATTTCTTTTGCCCTCTTTTTAAAGGGGCTGTTGTTTTTTTCCTTTCGGTGCATTTGAGTTCCTTGTAGATCCTAGATGTTAGGCCTTTGTCAGATACACAGTTGGCAAATATTTTTTCCCATTCTGTGGGCTGTCTCCCTGCTCTCTTGATGGTTTCTTTGGCTTTGCAGAAGCTTGTCAGTTTAATGAGGTTCCACTTGTCTATCTTATC
>CAUYQG010252312.1:55-15736 GCA_963574415.1 Tarsius wallacei
TGAGCCCAGCAGGTTGACGATGGGGTGGCCGTGAGCATGCCACTGCATTCCAGCCTGGGCGACAGAGTGAGACTCCAACCAAAAAAAAAAAAAAAAATTTATTTTGAGTCAGAGTCTCACTCTGTCACCGAGGCTGGAGTGCTCATGGCCACCTCAGCCTCGGTCTGCTGGGCTCAGGCAATCCTTTCGCCTCAGCCTTCCAAGTAGCTCGGAATACAGCTGTGCGCCACCATGCCTGGCTAATATTTTGATTTATTGTAGAGACAAGGTCTCTCCATGTTGCCCAAGCTGGCCTCAAACCCTTGGGCTCAGGAAATCGTCTCACTTCCGCCTCCCAAAGTGCTGGGATTATAGGTGTGAGCCACCATGCCCTGTCCTAACCACTTTAAAGTGAGGGAAGTGCAAGAGTGAGCCCTTGACCATGGAATCCATGGATCCCTCATCATCCCAAAGTAACCACCCTGAATAAGTGTTGGCCTCATTCACTGAAATACAGCTGAAGGACCAACTCTGATGCTATGGTTTGGATGTGGTTTATTTCCACCGAAACTCATGTTGAAACTGAATCCCCAGTGTGGCAAGGTTGGGAGGCTGGACCTAGTGAAAGATGTTTGGGTCATGGGAGTGGATCCCTCATTAATAGATTTATGCCCTCCCTTGAGAGTGAGTAAGTTCTTGCTCTTGAGGGAATGGATTAATTCCCTAAGAGTGTGTTGTTCAGAGTCTGGCTTTCTTTGTTTTTCTTTCTTTCTTTTTTCCTCTGTCACCACGTGATCTCTTTGTGTACACTCCCTCCCCTTCTGCTTTCTGCCATGAGTTGAAGCAGCCTGAGGCCCTCACCAGATGCAGCTACCCAGTGTTGAACCTTCCAGTCACCAGCATCATGAGTCCAAGAAGACTATTTTCTTTATAAATTGCCTAGCCTCAGGTATTCTGTCACAGTAACACAAAATGGACTAAGACAGATAGGGTGATGTCATTCAGGGTGTAGTGTAAGCATTAAGCCAGAGTCTCCAAAGAAAGAGTACATGGGTATGGGAACCTAAAGGCAGAAGCAGTTGTGGCCCACTTGCCATGACTCCCAATGACCCACCAGAGGACTTTCTGCTTCCTGTCCCACACACGACTCCAAGCTCCGAGGGGATGAGGTTCTTATCTCCAAAGGAGCACATTCTTGCAAGGAGGATGGCAAGGGTCTCACTTCACTGCAATTCTGGCTACTCCTTAAGTATTTTGGACTCTCATGCCAGCAAGAAAGAAGAGAAGTGACAGTCTCAGCAAGGGTAATGGACCCAAGACAGCAGGAGGAGGGAGGGCTGCATTTCCACAATGTGATCCACTTGGACACCTCTTGGGACTGCATCGCCCAATTGTAATCATGAATAGACAGATTGACCTGAGGAGGAATGATTACCAAGGACTCTCAGGAATAAAGGTTTGGGTCATACCTCCAGGCAAGCCACCAGGAATGGCAGAGGTGAGAGTTGAGAGTGAGAGGACTTTGGAAAGGACAGTGGAGGAGGGAGACAATGAATGACAGTTAGTTCTGAGATCAGCTGCTTCACCTAGGGATGCCGTATGTCCTACTAACCTCTCTCTCAGGAAAAGAGGCTCACAGAAACCGTGAAGGACCTCTCTCTGAACATGTGTGAGAAAATGTATTGCGTGACACAAGGGTGAGCCATAGCAGCCATGCTGATGTGCCTCCCAGATCTTCTTTCCAAAGAATCTGCTGTGAGGAATGCAGTTGGCGGACCACATCCTGCTGCTGCATTTTCTGACCTGAAGTCAGACTGCCCCCAGGCTGCTCCCAGCCAATGACTAAGGACACTGAGGACACTAGTGCTGTGTCATTTATCTCCAATGCATGACTGCTCTGATGAACATTTCAGGCTAGGGCACCTGCCATTGGCCAGACTGCACTGCAGTCCAGGACTCTTTCTACAAGACCCTCCTTCCTTTCCTCTCTCTTTGCACAAGGGTCAGACCTGTTTTGGGGTCCCCTCCTGCTCCTGTCCCTTCTCCCCTTTATCTGCCACAGGCATTTCCCCCAACACATGTCCTACCTATCTCAATCTTTCTTGGTGTCTTGCTTCTTAGAGGACCTGAAGTGAGACTCATTGCTTTTAAAATTTTGAGGTTTAAAATTCCCTACAAACTTTTACTTGTGTCTGTCCTGTTGTGCTGTTATAACAAAATACCTGAGACTGGGTTATTTATAAAGAACAGAAATGTATTGCTCATGGTTCTGGAGGCTGAGAAGCCAAAAGATCAAGGTGCCAGTGGATTCAGTGTATCATGAGGGCAGCTCTCTGCTTCCAAGGTGGTGCCTCTTGCTCTGTCCTCACATGGCAGAAGGTGGAAGGGTAAAAAAGGTGGCTAGCTAGTTCCTTCAAGCCCTTTGATAAGGGTACTGATCCCTTTCATGAGGAAAGAGCCCTCATGATTTAATTATCTCCTAATGGTGGTTAGTCCCCACTAATAACCCCACCTCTTAATACTATTGCATTGTGTCTTAGATTTCAGCATATGAATTTGGTGGGTACACATACATTCAAAATGTAGCAACATGTCTTCATTCTTCTGTTTTATTATTCTGCCCTCTTAGATAAACTCACCTCAGTTTCATCCCTTGAATCCTCAGCCTCTGGCATATTTCCAGGCTGTATTTGTGAATCTGTACTGGAATCGGGCATTCAAGCACAATTCTTAAGACCATATCCAATTAGCTCAGTCCCGATAGCAGTCTAATCATTGATTGGCTATAGAATACAGTCCTTGGACAATCATCGCTTTTGAAACCAAGCTAAAGGGTGCTTCACATCATTAATGCACAAGTGATCTGGTCTCATTTAGCAGACAGTTTTTAAAAACATGTTAAACTTCTCTTTACAGATTCTACATTTGCACATCCCCTCTGAGCCAACTGAGGTGTGGGTTTACAAGTTAATTCTCCCCACACCTTTCCAAATATATTGCTGGATCTAAATTCCTAGGATTCTCGAGCTACAGCTTGAATTTCTTGTAGACTCATTAGCATTTGAGCGGCCCACGCAAAAGGAGTGTTCCTACAACTGCCTGTTTTCAGCTAGTTTTACATTTCTCCATTTTGCTGTATCCCAGTGCTCTTGCCAGCCCTTCCATTTCTTTTTTGGTTGTAATATTCCATGACTCCTGCTTTTGCACTCAATTGTCCATTTACGGGCAATACTTTGCTTTTATTCACCCAGTAAGAGAAACCCAACCTTTGAAGTTGTACTATTCCAGAATAGTTTTCACATGAGCACAGATCTTTTTCTTAATATATTTTTCAGCTGGTGAATTTCTTTCTTTTTTTTTTTTTTTTTTGAGTTGGAGTCTCACTCTGTCACCCAGACTGGAGTGCAGTGGCCACTCCCGGCCACCGCAGTCTCAAGCCACTGGGCTCTGGCAATTCTTCCACCTCAGCCTTCCAAGTAGCTGGAACTACAGTCGCGTGCCACCACACCCGGCTAATTTTTTGATTTATTGTAGAGATGAGGTCTCACCAAGGTGCCCAGGAGGGTCTTGAACCCATGGGCTCAGGCAGTTCACTCACCTCAGCCTCCCAAGGTGCAAGATTACAGGCTGAGCCACCGAGCCCAGCTTGGTGAATTTATTTCTAACACAGAAAAAGATTTCAAGATGAGGCATACCTCAATGAACTAGGTTAATACTAATTCCATAAATATTGTTGAAGGCTTCCCAGGTGCCCATAATTATAGGAACCTATCTTTGACGTATATGTACTTTTCTGCAATTATATTTTACTTACAAAATGTCCATTCACAAAGCTCATCCAAGTTTCCACTAACTTGAGTCTAACACAGAATAAGCATGTCTGTAATGGCTCCATAATGACCACCTTAGAGAATCATATGCCTGAAGGAGTTTGAACTCTATTGTACTCTCCTGTCTTTAGGCAGAATTTGTACATACACAAACCAGGAAGGACAGAAAGTTCCCCAGGAAAATGAGTCGATAAACTCACTCTAGAGTTTAACAAGGGGTACAGTCAGGAATTTCTTCTCTGAATATAAAAATCCCCTCTGTTGTAGCTCAAATCTATTTTTTATTGTAAGTCTGATATAAAAGTTAAAAAATTTCCATGATGCATTTTTTACATAATGAGTGTACATATATATTCCCCCCAGTCGTAACTACTTCCTGTAATATAAAGTTTTATGTAAATAATCATTTTCCATTTGTACCAAAATACAACTCATCCATTTATTCATTAAATGAATATTTATTAACCTCAAACCATCCCTTTAACCATTTTTTATAGCTTCTACTTTCTGAAAATTAAAACAAACTCATGGCTCCGTTGACAGATTCAATATCAATTATTCAATATTCAGTTATCATGATCATTGTTAATGCCAAATTTGTCACCTTTGGTCCAGTGACTAACTACTCTCTCCAGGCTGCACTCTCATTTTTAACACTAGTTTAGGCATTTCCAGAAACATCTTTAGTGCTTGACAACAATGATATGTGGCAGGCGCTTCTTGCTCTATCCTCCCCTAAAATCTGACCTCATATACCTTCCAAGGAGCCCTAGATCCTTTACTGAAGACTTTTTTTTTTTTTTTTGAGTTGGAATCTCACTCTGTCGCCCACACTGGAGTGCAGTGGCCGCTCCCAGCCACCGCAGCCTCGACCTGCTGGGCTCCGGCGATCCTTCCGCCTCAGCCTTCCAAGTAGTTGGAACTACAGGCGCACGTTACCACGCCCGGCTAATTTTTGATTATTGTAGAGATGAGATCTCGCCAAGTTGCCCAGGCGGGTCTCGAACCCTCGGGCTCAGGCAATCCACTCACCTCAGCCTCCCAAGGCGTGGGATTACAGGCTGAGCCACCGAGCCCGGCTTACTGAAGACTTTTTTAAGGAGAAAAACTGTGGGGATTAGAGGTTCATTTAGTATTTTTCCTCGTGATAATTGGAAGCAGTTTGAGCTAGATGTGTAGAGTAAGTCAAAGCAGAGGGGCAGGAGTGCTTCAGGAAAGAAGGAGAAAGGTCCAGGAATCACATCAAAGCAATAATTTCCCACTCTGGGAGTTGAGGAGTGTTGGTCAGGAGAGACTCTCTGAATGAAGCGACTGTTGACTTGGGTAGTAGGCATTCCTAATACTCACCAATGTCCAGTTCTCCTTTCCTTCCTGAGCTAGGAAGGCTTTACTTCATGGCTCCTTTGTCATTAATCCAGGGCTTGCAGGCAGCTAATGAAGTATAAGCAGAGGGTTGTGTGTCACTTCCCGGCTGAGGCAGTGAAAGATCCTCTGTGAGTCTCTACTCTCTCACTCTTCTATGACAGAATGACCAGTAACATTCCAGATGATGGGCCTCTGACACGTAAGTCCCTGAACAACTAGGTGAAGCAGAGTCCCTGCCAACCTAAAACAGCCTTGATATGAGAAAGAAATAATCTTTGATGTGTTGAGTTGCTGACATTTGGAGATTATTTGTTGCCGTGGCAAACTTAGTCTAGTACAACTAACGCATACTACTATCTTCCTTACACTTACCTTGGGTAAACTTGACCCTTCTTGAGTTGGCATGGCAGGAAGGCAATCAAGCATCAAGATATCAATCTGCAACCCAAGTTAATCACAAAAGCCATCAGGAAAGTAAGTTTTTCTGTCCCCTAATCCAAGGTTCCTTTCAGGAAGTGATGCTGCAAGGCAAAACAGTAGATTAAAACACACGTCATTTGGGTCAGGCATGGTAGCTCACACCTGTAATCCCAGCACTTTGGGAGGCTGACGGGAGAGGATTATTTGAGGCTAGGAGAAACCAGGAAATATAGCAAGACCCTCTAAAAAAAAAAAAATTAACCAAGTGTGGTAGCCTTTAGTCCTAGATTCTCAAGAGGTTGAGGCGGGGGGATTGTTTTAGCCCAGGAGTTTGAGGCTGCAGTGAGCTGATTGTGCCATTGCACTCCAGCCTGAGCAGCAGAGTGAGACCCTGTCTCAAAACAAAAACAATCACATGCACAAAAACGCCATGTAGTCTGTTTACACTAGTTATGATCAAATCTATGGGAGAGAGAACGGGTCTTCAATCCCCAGAACATTCTGGAGATTATTCCGTTCCTTGTTATAGTTTACTTCATTTGCATGTGGCTCTTCAAACCATGCCATCATTGATGTGGGGGGAAGGGATGTGAGGCCTGTCCAGGACGCAACTGGAGGTGTGGTCAGCACACTGAGTCTTAGCAGGACCTCCTACTCCATGTTGTCAAATTCCCAAATGCTTAGTTTATCTCAGTTGTGTTGTTGTAAAATGTAAACAGTTGCTATCTATTTATCTTGTCCATGTCTTTCTTTACTGGCCACAACACATTCTCCTAAACCCACTAACTTAATACATGTATTTCTATTAATGTAACACAGACAAACACATGATACACAGAAAAGTTCCAAGTATACTTAACTACATAATTACAGCTTTCTTTCTTTTTCTTTTTCTTTTTTTGAGTTGAGGTCTTAATCTATCACCCAGGCTGGAGTGCAGTGGCGTGATCATGGCTCACTGTAGCCATGACCTCCTGAGCTCAAACAATCCTTCCACCTCAGCCTCCTAAGTAGCTGGGACTACAGGCGTGCACCTCCATGCCTAACTAATTTTTTGATTTTTTGTAGAGATGAGGTCTTGCTATGTTGCCTAGGCTGGTCTTAAACTCTGGGCTCAAGCAATTTGCCCACCTTCCCCCAGCAAAGTGCTGGGATTGCAGGTGTGAGGCACTGTGCCCCGTCAATTACAGCTTTGAAAATCCTTTGTTGACCTCTGTTATGGATCTTTTTGTATGTTTAATATTTACCTTGTTTTCATTTTACTGAGCACACAGCATCTGAAAAAGTAAATAAAAAATAAAGAAGCTTCATGAGAACAAAGACTCTGTTCCTGTCCTCAAAGCTTAACACAGGTCCTGGCACACAACACATGCATTGATTGAGTGGCTCATTTTATAAAGCTCACTTGGAGCTGTGGTGAAAAGGGTAGACTGGAATTCCATGAGACTGGAAGCAGAGTCCAGATGGAGGCCACTGCAGCACTCCAAATGAGCGATGAAGATGACTCAGACCCGTGGTGTCACAGTGGGGAGGAGGAGAAATGAACAGATTTGAGACATACTTAGAAGGTAGAGTAGATAGGACTTGGGGATGGGTTGGCTGTTAGGAGCCAGGTGGGGCAAAAGTCAACATGTCCTTGTTGAGTAACGAAAGGAGGAAGGGAATCCTGAGGGAAACAGGTCGGGCAGCACAAGGGGACCCGAGTGAGGCCAGTTGGCATGAGGTTCCAGGAGCCACAAGTATCAATGCATATCAGTTCTGTAACCCCAGGGCCTTGGCTGGGTCCTGAAAAACAGGATTGGGGACTAGAACAGCTGGGCAATTTGCAGCCATGTAAGTAGATGAAGCAGCCTGTGAAAAGAGGGCTAGGATAAAACACTGAGGATTGCTACACTTACGGTCTTTGTGTTTTTAGGGCTCATGGCTTATTTGCTGGATTGGTTGGACTTGGCAGGGTGCACTTAGAAAATGGCTTTATTCTCCTCCCATCATGGCATTCAAACCATTCCACGTGGACAGTATCTGGAGCACATTTCATTAATTTTTGTGAACCTCTTGGTTTTCAGAGTCTCGTTTTCATGTAAACATTCAGAGCAATCTAAATTCAAACGCCCCTCTCACATCCGGGTAATGCCTTCTTCTTTGTTCTTGCAGCTTGAGCCTGGCCCAGGTTCCAAGTCATAGAGGGTTGTGGTCTGTTCTTTCACTTTTTTGGTCCATATTTCTCTCTCATTCCCTCTTCATCTCTTGGTTTTCTCCAGGTTAAGACAGGAAGGTGTGACAAGAGAAAAAGTGGCAAAGGCATTTATGTTACAGTTGACTGTCAAATGCTCTCGGCCATGACAAATGAGAAAGGGTTCTTCCTCTAGTGGGAGCTTTTTGAGCTGTCTAAGGTCACTTATCTCTCATCTCCAATCAAGCTTCTGGAGACTTCTATTTTTTCTTGCTTCAGAAAGTCCATTATCTGACTAACCTCTTACCATTCCCTACAACCTCCCTCCATCATTTTTTTTTTCCTGCTGCAGCAACTGTTTCCCACAGAGGCCACTTCTGGGTAGAAACCTTACAAGATGATGCTGCCTTCCTGTGTTTGTCAGGATAGGCTCTGTTATGCCACATCTACTCCTAAATTTCACTCTCACTCTTGCAGCACGCTGCGGGTTAGCAACAAGGCTCTGCTTCGCATAGTCTTTCAGGGGCCCAGGCTGATAGAGAATCCCTCTTGACTCATACCTCTACGATCACCGTGGCAGGTGGAAAAATAGCCCCGGTGAGCCCTATGCTGACTCTTCAAGCTCTTACCCAGACAGGATACCTCTCTCTCTGCCGACATTTCATGGGCCAAAGCTGGTCATATATCCAAGTGGAACTTGGGAGTGGGTAAAAAAAGTACAATCCACAGCCCCAGATGGAGGAAAGAACTAGAATATTTTTAAAAGCCCTAGTGACTGCCACACCCTTGTGCGGTCCAGGTGACCTCGAGGAAACATTCCAAACCTGGCAACATTGACTGCTCCCGCTGTCTCTCCCCATCCTCTTGCTCACTCCGGGGGTGAGGTGTTTCCAGGCAGCTTCTGTCCTGATCGCACAGACTCTTAAACTCTTCGAAGGCCATGTCAGGCTCTCCAAAGTCTTGTGTCTAGCTCCTGCAGAGCCTGAAGGTGGGCCAAGGAGTTTTGTGTTTCAGCAATCACACAGCTAAGAAGGAGAGGCCAGGGTTCCTGTGTGGAAAGCGCCAAGCCTATGTTTTTCCGAGTGTTCCCTTTCTGCCTCTCTCACTTGGCTTGAGGTAGAGTAGTGTGGCCCTTACTGCCTCTGTGTGAGGATAAACAGCTGCCACAATACTCCCTACTTGGCCAGCAGCTCTCTTTCTTTTTTTTTAATTTTAAGGGTGTGGGGCACAATTCAGGGTTAGATATACAAATGTTCGTTGTGCAGGTAGCCTTGATGAGGTGTGCCCCTGACCGCCCCTGGCATTTTCCTACTACTGCCAATCCCTTTCTTATAGTATTATGATAATTGTTCAAGGTCCGCTTATGAGTGAGAACATAGGGTGCTCAGTTCTTTGTTTCTGTGATAGATCACTGAGCATGATAGGCTCTAATTCCATCAAGCAGCAACTCTCTTTCAAGAAACCCTCTGTGAATCCCTAGGTGAGCAAGGGACCATAGGACAAGATCTGTCCACTCTTAGCAAGTTATACTTCTCTTCTGAATATAGGAGTTATGTTCGACTTTGGGTTTCAGCGCAACTTTGGGACATCAGGCTAAGTCCGATTTAGCATTTTATTACATGTCTGGAGGGACTGGCGACAAACTCCTAAAGAAGCAGGAAGAAGATCAGGTGGACCTGTGGTCTTGGGAAGCCAAGGAGAGAGTTTCAAAAAGAAAGAAGGGTCCCAACAGTTTAAAATCTGCTGATTGGCCAAGAAAAATAAGAACGGAGAATGTCCATGGGATCTGGGAGGAAATGTAATGACCTTGCCAAGGATGGTCTTCATAGAAGGATGGGGAACAAGTTCCAGAACTGTGGGCTGGGGAAAGCGAGGGCTGAGGAGGCTAGGACAGCCACAGTGCAAGTGTGGCTGTGAAGGGAAGCGGGGGGTAATCGAGAGGAAGATGGGAGTAAGAGGAAGGTTTACCTTTAAACGTGAAGGACTCGATCATGTTTAAGTGCTAATAAAAAAGGACTGGTTGAGAATGAGAGTTTAAGTGGATGATGGAATGGTTCCCAGTCGGTACTTTTTTCATCTCCAAAGGAAAACAAACCCACGTAACTGATGTTACCATTCACTGTGGAGATACGGGTAGGCGGCTGGATGCTGGCGTTGGCTGTGGGGAAGGAACGGATGAGAAGTAGAGGAAAAACAGTAATGTTGTCTCTGCATAAAGAATAAAGGTCCTTGGGCAGCTGCGGTTTTCCATCCAGCAGAACAGGTGTGTTCTTAGGTGTGTTCTAAAATTGTACAAACATCTTTACATCCTCAGGTGAATACTACTGTTCTCTTTGTGGTGAACAAGAGGCCTAACTTGCTCTTCTGGTGTTATTCACACAACAAATTCAAGTGAATATTATGCGTTTCATTGCTTGTAATGGGAAGAACTGCAAAGGTACTGGTTAGCATTTATCAGGAACTAATCTACTGAGTGTTTTTTGTCTCCCAACTTCCACTTTACTTCGCTGCGGTAACAATCATCACTCCCTTGTGGATATGGAAACCTTTTGATTTCGACACATTTTAAATTATTTAATTTGGGATTTTTTTTCTTTAAAGACCTACTTCCTGTGGTATGTGTAAAAACGATGTGTTTCCACACCTCCGTTTCACACTTGTTTCCAAATTTAGTTGTGACATTTGCTAAGTTTGATCTGGAAATGCTCATAGATCATAATTTATTTATTTATTTTTTATTTTTTATTTTTATTTTTATTTTTTGAGTTGGAGTCTCACTCTGTCACCCAGACTGGAGTGCAGTGGCAGCTCATGGCCACCGCAGCCTCGACCTGCTGGGCTCCGGCAATCCTTCTGCCTCAGCCTTCCGAGTAGCTGGAATTACAGGCGTGCGCTACCACGCCTGGCTGATTTTTTCGATTTTTTGTAGAGATGTGGTCTCGCCAAGTTGCCCAGGTGGGTCTTGAACCCGCGGGTTCAGGCAATCCACTCACCTCGGCCTCCCAAAGGCGCAGGATTACAGGCTGAGCCACCGAGCCTGGCGATAGATCATAATTTAAAAGCAGGTCATTATTTCCACCTCTTTCCCTGACACACCTCCTCACTGTGCATGCCCTCAACCATCTAGTACCGCCCCTAGAATATAGTAAAAATTCATTCAGTGTCAGATGAAAGAACATATGAAAAGATGGATGGAGGAATGTAGAAAAGAATCAAGGAAGAGGGCATGTGTGACAGATAACATAGACTGTCTCACTCACCTTCACCCCCACCCCCTGTACAATGCCTTCTTGGGCCATCAAGGCCAGGAAGCTCAAGGCTTCCTGTTTCAGGCTTCCTTGAAGCTCACTTTTCAGATCTACCCTCACTTCCAACAAGCTGATATATCTACACAAAAGTTGGAAGATGGAAGTGACTGTTGTGAGTTGGAAAGCATGTGTCTACCAATGCTTTCGGGAGGTCATTTATTTTTCTGGAGCGGTGGTAGTGGAGGTTTCAGGATCTGGTCCTTACCTCTGAGGGCATTTGGAGGTTAGTGATGTGACTTGACAGCACGAAAGAGAGTATTTCAAAAACAACGAGGTGTGGGCAGTATGGCTGTAGAATCCGCTGTCATGGCTACAGCCTCCCAGTCTCTGCAGAGGCAGCAGCAACCTCGATGGGTCGGTTCTGTAGGGCTGTTCTGAGAGCCATTTGTGAACGCTCAACCATGATGCCCCTTCTCTGGTTCTTCCCATGACTGGGTGGGCAAGAAAGTCATTAGAGCTCTCAAGCAAATATATTTCTGGTTTCTTCTTTTCTGGACACATGTTAGAATTGCTCTACCCTCTTGGCCTGTCATCCCAGCACTTTGGGAGGCCGAGGTGAGTGGACTGCCTGAGCCCGCGGGTTTGAGACCAGCCTGGGCAACTTGATAAGACCTCGTCTATACAACAAATTGAAAATGAGCCTGGCATGGTAGGGCGCGCCTGTGGCTCTGGCTGCTTGGAAGGCTGAGGTGGAAGGATTGCCGGGGCCGAGCAGGTCGATGCTGGGGTGTCTGTGAGCGTGACACTGCACTCCAGTCTGGGCAACAGAGTCAGTCTCCAACACACACACACACACACACACACACACACACACAAAGAATTGCTACCCCTTGGAATTGGGTTTGGCCATGTGATTTGCTTGAGCCAATGAAATGAGAATACAAGTGAGTGTTCTGGATGCAAGCTTCAAGAGGTAGTACACAATTTGTCTCCTTTCTTTCTGCCATGGGTAACAGCAATGTTCCAGAAAGTGGTTATCCCATTAGCTTGGAGTGAGGATGCTACAGGATGGAACCCCCAATCAACCCATGTTGTTCACATGGCATGTGTGAGAAATAAACCTTCTTTGCTTTATAAAATGAGATTTGAGCCGGGCTCAGTGGCTCAGCCTATAATCCTGCGCTTTGGGAGGCAGAGGTGAGTGGATTGCCTGAGCCCGCGGGTTCGAGACCCACCTGGGCAACGTGATGAGGCCTCATCTCTACAATAAATCAAAAACTAGCTGGGCGTGGTAGCACGCGCCTGTAGTTCCAGCTACTTGGAAGGCTGAGGCGGAAGGATTGCTGGAGCCCAGCAGGTCGAGGCTGCGGTGGCCGGGAACGTCCGCTGCACTCCAGTCTGGGCGACAGAGTGAGACTCCAACTCAAAAAATAAAATAAAATAAAATAAAATAAAATAAAATGAGATTTGGGGGCTGTTGTTTACTTCTGTACAACCCAGGCCACCCTGTTCATCCACTGAGTCATCCCTTTCTTCTTATCTTGAATGAACTCTGTTGTCTGCACCTGAGCCCTGCGCGATCATTTCCAGGAATATGACACTGACATACAGTTTAAAAACTAGCGAACACTGCTACACTTATAAGATCATAACCATCTTCTGCTCCTTTCATCTTCCCCATAGTGCATGGAGCCTAGCAGTAGGGCTACTAGCATGCACACCTCCAGGGGGCACCATTCACATTGCGGTGGTTCCCTGAAAAGGCTGTGGATGGTATTTTTGGATTTGGGCAATGCCATGGTCCAGCCACGCAGAGTGCTAGAGGCATAGCAGGAAAATGAGTTTGTGTTAGAAAAGCAAACACAACCAGTAACCATAAGGTTTCACTGAATTATTCACAAAATTAATATCATTATTATATTGGCAATAAGACTCTGAGATGGAGGGCTATTGGTGACCACAAAAATTTTTATTAAAATGATCACTACAAGAAAAATGCTGCCCACGCCTTCATTTCAGGCTTCTGATCCCTAGAAATGTGAAATAATAAATTCCTGTTGTTTCAAGGCACCACATTTGTGGCCATTTGTCACAGCAGCCCTGGAAACTAATACAGTCAGTTAAACATAGCTTATGGGTATTACTAAAAGCGAGAGCTAACATAGCAGAGCTATAATAAAAACGTTCCTGCTTCGTTTTGAGGATCATTCCTATGGTAATCCAGAGACAGGACAGATTTTGTTTTGGGAAGATATCTGTGGCTCAAGATCTGATCTCTCACTATTCTCATCATAAAACCATGATTTTCAGCTCCACACAGAAGAAAAGATATAATGGAGACAATTTACATATATTTGACACCTTGTTTGTTGTAAGAAACTAACATACATTTTCTCACATCATTATGATCTTATATGATTGGTTATACCCTTTTAACAGATGATGAAACAGGGTGAAAGAGGTTGCAGATATCTGTAGTCAAGGGCAATGTCAGTGCCTGTACATAGGTCTGACTCTCAAGTCCAGCCTCTCTCCCACAGAGGTGATGGGGGGGGAGGGATAACGGACTCACCTCCCCAACAGATCATCTTGTGCAGAGGAGATGCAATTTTCCAGTGCCGATGTGTTCACTTCCAGGCATGTCTTCCCTGTATCAAAGCAATTCACTTCAAATAAACTCAACAAATCCTTATGTGCGGGCCCCAAAGGAGATATAACAATATAAAAACAACCCTTCTTCTTCAATATTAACAGTGGCTAGGGACTAAGAATCCATAATAGGACTATACAAATGTCTCTGAACTCTGGCTCTTATACATGGTCACGCATCAGAATCAGCTGGGCATGCTTTTAGAAATCCAGATTTCTAGGCCCCGCCCTAGCCAATGGAATCAGAGTATTTAAGCGTGGGCCCTAGGAATCTGCATTTTAGAAGATCTAATTGATTCTTACCTAGTCAGTCCAGCCCCAGTTTAAATATTTTCTTTACACAGTA
The DNA here is from genome assembly GCA_963574415.1 of Tarsius wallacei. Taxonomy (NCBI): domain Eukaryota; kingdom Metazoa; phylum Chordata; class Mammalia; order Primates; family Tarsiidae; genus Tarsius; species Tarsius wallacei. Next base: position 14,066 of record CAUYQG010252312.1, read on the forward strand.
CCTTAAATAATAGTGATAAATGAAAACACTAACTATACATGATACTAATGTTATAATTTTTTTTTTCTTTTCTTCTCTTTTTTTGAGTCAAAGTCTCACTCTATCGCCCAGGCTAGAGTGCAATGGCACGCTCACGGTCACTGCAGCCTTGACCTGCTGGACTCAGGCGATCCTTCTGCCTCAGCCTCCCAAGTAGCTAGAACTACTGGCATGCACCACCATGCCTGGCTAATTTTTTTTTATTATTTATTGTGGAGATTAAGTCTGCCAAGTTGCCCAGGTTGGCCTTGAACACCTAGGCTCAGGTGGTTCTCTTGCCTCCACCTCCCAAAGTGCTGGGATTACAGGCATGAGCCACTGCACCTTGCCATAATTTTTCTTTTCTTTTCTTCTCTTTTTTTGAGTTAGGGTCTCACTCTGTCACAGGCTGGAGTGCAGTGGCACAATCACAGCTTGCCACAGACTTGATATCCTGACGTCCTCAATGCATGTTTATTGCTGCACTATTCACAATAGCAAAAACATGGAACCAACCCTACTGCCCATCGAAAGTGGAATGGGTAAAGAAAATGTGGTACATGTACATGATGGAATAGCATGCAGCCATAAAGAAGGACACAATTGTGGACTTCCCAGCAAATTGGATGAAGTTGGAGACAATCGTTCTTAGTGATCTCTCACAGAAACAAAGAACTGAATACTACATGTTCTCACTCATAAGTGAGACCTGAACATTAATCACAACAGAACAAGGGAGTCATCAGCAGTTGTGGGAGGAAGGACTGGGGGCACGTAACAACACAAAGGGTACCTGATCCTAAGTCAGGGGAAGTGAGGACCAGTTGGAGGCCCAACGGTCGCACATACATTACTTATGTACCTTGTACCCCACATCTTTATGATAAAATAAGGTAAAAAATAAAACTGAATTAAATTGTAATACTCACAAAACAACAAAAAACTATCAAGCAGTGACCCAGTTCTAGGACATCTAGATGTTTCACATGGACTGAGTATTGCGGTAATAGTTTTCAGTTTGAACCTGCCCTTGGTGAATTCAGGGAGCCACAGAGTAGGGTATATACGTCAACTGCTGTCCAGGTGGACTTGCCACAGCTGAAGAAGTCTGAATCACAAAGTTATGGTTAGACTTGAGGTCTTGTCTATCACGGTGACATCTATTCACAATGAATCCCTGCATCTTCGCTGTCACTGGAATCATGTGCCACGTCCTCACTCCCCAGGAATTTAGGTTATTTTCCTTTAAAGTTCTTTCCGCTTGTCCGTGAATGGAACGCTCTAAAGATGCACTCTATTTAATAGGCACAACAGCTGTCAAACAGGCCTACTGGCCAACTTATTTAAATTTTTAATCATCATGGAAGATGAACACAGAAGGGAAGAACTATATAAAATCTCCCACTAGCGTAGCAATAAAAATATCTAAGCGGTACTGGGAAGGCCAGTGTAACTGATTTCCATTTTGTAGAAGTAAGTCTTGCTGGGCTCAGAACACCACATTTTTTCTCATAGCCAAAAACATGCTTCCAAGGGGTGTGTGTGTGTGTGTGTGTGTATTTATACAATGGTTGCCATGTGATGTATATTCAATTTAGTATTGTTAATAATAAAAGTACTGGGTTTTCCTTAAAAATGTATTTTTCCTTTAAT
>CAUYQG010252322.1:0-26158 GCA_963574415.1 Tarsius wallacei
TGGTGGGTATCTATCTGAGGATGGGGAGACACCTCTTATCAACAAGGGTACCTGAACGAAATATTTTTGTATGCCTAACCCCTAACTGTACCCCACAATAACATAATAAAATAAAATAAAATATAAAAAAAAAACAAAAAAAAACAAACACTCATCTATGGCACTTATTCATTCAAAGTGATTTACAAATATACACAGGTCATTTTTAAGTCCTTTGTTCATGAGTCAATAACTATATATGTAAACTTTACCCTTTATCCATTAAATTAAGGTAACTTTTTTTTTTTAGTTGGAGTCTTGCTCTGCTGCCCAGGCCGGAGTGTAGTGGCATGCTCATGGCCACCACAGCATCAACCTGCTGGGCTCCAGCAATCCTTCCACCTCAACCTTCCAAGTAGCTGGAACTACAGGCATGTGCTACCATGCCCAGCTAATCTTTGATTTTTATTGTAGAAATGAGGTCTCCCCCAGTTGCCTGGGCTGGTCTTGAACCTGTGGGCTCAGGAAATCCACTCGCCTCGGCCTCCCAAACTGCTGGGATTACAGGCTGAGCCACTGAGCCTGGCAAATTGAGGTAACTTTTAATGTACCATGCAAGACTATTGTAAGGATTAGAAATATTGCAGGTGAAAGTGTTCATTAATCAGTAGCTATTGTTATTTTAGTAGGCAAATAATATAATTACTGAATTAATGAACACGTTATTTAGTCTGTGGAAGCCATCTACGCCTAAGAGCCTGGGGAGAGGAACACTAGAATTTGAAAGACAGTAAATAGATACTATGCTGAAGAAAACAAATGCTTAAGATCAACTTGACTCATTACAAATCACTAAACATTCTGCCTAGTGTGGATGACCCTGAACACAGAGATGAAGGAGAAACTAGCCCATCCTTCACCACCACTTCCTGGTCAACACAGCTCCTGGGCCTGAGCGCAGAAGGCCACACTGGGTTACACAGGCTTGGAGTTATGGCCTAGAAACTCAACCACAGCAACCATGGAATTTATTTCCACATGAAAAATTCACTGCTTCCCAACCACCACTTGGAAGGAACCCACAGAGCCCCTGGACATGTAAGCATTAGTCATGTGATATGCATGAGAGGGAGAGGTGGGGTGGTGGGTCAGACCCAGAACTTGGGGGTTCAGCGGAGCCTCATCAAGAGCTGGGCCGGGGACTAGGAGCCACTCCGGGGCTTGAGTAGACAGGGACAAACAGGGAAGGGAGGCTAGGACAGTGACCTGAGAGTCACACAGAGCTGATGTTAACGGGAAGGAAACAAGGTGGAGAGTCATGAGTAGTCGGCTGGTCGAGGCGCCCACACTGACCACAGGATGGATTCCAGTGACACGAAATGGAAATGTCCATAGGAGTATTTCAAAGAAAGAACCCAAACATTGGTGACAGATTGAATAAGGGGGAAAAAAATGAGGGAAATTAGGACTACATTCTAGATTTTCTTTTTTTAAAAATTTTTTTTTAAATTTTAAAGATGTGGAGTACAATTCAGGACTAGGTATACAACTGGTCATCACACAGGAAAAGTTTGGGCCTCCCTTTGGTCCCCACTTCACCTGGTTTGAGATCAGACACGCTTATTGATGTTATAGCCCCCTTTCCCTCCCCTGGGAGTTTCTAGTCACTGCCAATCCCTTTCTTATAGTATTATGATAAGTGGTCAAGGTCCACCTACAAGTGAGAACATGTGGTACTCAGTGCTTTGTTTCTGTGAAAGGTCACTCAGTATTATAGACTTTAAATTCATCCAAGTTGCTGCGAAGTCCATAAGTTTGCCCTTCTTTATGGCTGCATAATATGCCACCATGTATATGGTTCCACATTTTTTTATCCAGTCCAATTTCAATCGGAGCACAGTTGATTCCATGTTTTTGCTATTGTGAATAGTGCTGCAATAAACATGTGTGTGCAGGTATCTTTTTTGTAGAATGATTTGAGATGACAACAGAATCCCAGACATTGACAGGGCTGAGAAAATTAACACCATTTTGGGTTGGTTTGAAGTAAATGCAATACACCCAAATAAATATGTCTTGAACACTCTAGTGAGGGTAGCACAAATTGCTGGTTATTATGAGGCCAGGGATAAAAAAATATCCAAATGCAAGTCTCTGCTTAATAACAGCCTTAGTATTAATTAAATGGACTACGCTTAGCTCAGGGTTGAAAAATCTCTTTCAGGTTGGGTGCGGTGTCTTACACCTGTGATCCCAGCACTTTGAGAGGCTGAGGCGGTACGTTCACTGGAGTCCAAGAGTTTGAGGCCAGAATGGACAACAAAAGGAGATTCTGCCTCTACAAAACAAAAATAAAAGTGAGCTGGGCACAGAGTCACATGTCATAGTCCCAGCTACTCAAGAGGCTGAGCAGGAGGATCACTTGAGCCAGGAGTTCAAGGCTGCAATGAGCTATGATTGCGCTACTGCACTCCAGCACAGGTGACAGAGCAAGACCGTGACTCTTTAAAATAAATAAATAAATAAAATAAAAGACAAATAAGCAAAACAAACAAAAAAAACCTCCTGAGATGTTTTACTTTAAATAACTTAGGTCAAATGGAAAATAAACAAAATCAACAATTTTATTTAGATTAAAATGAGGAACCAAACCTCTGGAAACTTTCATTCTTCCCTCATAGGAAATGTAATATACTCTTTTTAAAAAATTTTTATTTTAAATATGTAGGGTACAATTCAGGGCTAGTATACAAATGGTCATTGTACAGGTAAAGTTTGGGCCTCACTTTGGTCCCCACTTCACCTGGTTTGGGATCAGATGCCTTAATTGATGAAGTGTGCCCCCCACCCCTGGTAGCTTCCTACTACTGCCAATCCCTTTCTTGTAGTTTTTTTTTTTTTTTTTTTTTTTGAGTTGGAGTCTCACTCTGTCGCCCAGACTGGAGTGCAGTGGCCGCTCCCGGCCACCACAGCCTCGACCTGCTGGGCTCCGGCGATCCTCCCGCCTCAGCCTTCCGAGTAGCTGGAACTACAGGGGCGCGCTACCACGCCTGGCTAATTTTTTGATTTATTGTGGAGATGAGGTCTCACCAAGTTGCCCAGGCGGGTCTCGAACCCGCAAGCTCAGGCAATCCACTCACCTCAGCCTCCCCAGGCGAGGGATTACAGGCTGAGCCACCGAGCCCGGCTTCTTGTAGTATTATAATAATTGTTCAGGGTTTGCTTATGAGCGAGAACATGTGGTACTCAGTTCTTTGTTTCTGTGTAATGTACTCTTTAGAATTCATGATTCTATAGTAAATAAGAACAAATACCATGCAAAAATTATTTTGCAAAACTGCATAAAAATCTAAAAATTGAAAGCATTCTAAATGTTATAGCTAAAATTTTAGTTTATGACTCCCTTATTCAGTGCAATGTGCTCACCTGGGAGAATAAGCTCTACTCAAGACAGAAGCCGCCGTGCTATTCCCTACCGAAACCCAGGAGTTCTTGAATTGCTTTCTGTTCTCACACCTATGCCTCCTGCAATAAGAAAAACAAATTTTCTTCTGAAAATTACCTATGTCCTTCGGAAAAGCTTTAGAAAGTGAAGCTGATGGACAGGGGAGCTGACAAGTGGGCACTATGTTTATTAAATAGAAAGCTGTTCCCCACAGCCCCTTAGGTCACCCCCCAGGGCGAGTGCGGCTGCATGTCCCATTCCCAGTGGTCACAACTGAACATGGCGCAGCACCCCTTTACACAAAACCCTCCTCCTTCTTATCATGACTAGGTCTGCACTATGCTGCTCTCTCAGATAACAGACATCTGCTTTAAACAACAAAAAGCAAAATCACTTTCCTTCCAGAGGTCAAAGGAGATTTAATTACTAAGCAAATTACAAAATGCCACAGCATACAGCTTCATTTCCAAAACCAGCAGATTTTGATCAGAAGATACTGATAATAGCAGGTGACAAATACACCTAGCACATATTTTTAGTTTTGCTGAAGAATCTGGAGGTGAATGCCAATTTACTAAACCTCACCTGAAGGACAAGTACTGAAAAACAGAGGACTTGTATAAGCCAAAAACTGCATCCTAGGAGTCTAACTTCCTAGACTGGACATTGATAAAGAAAACCAATAATAATAACAAACATACTTTCTAATCCTTCCAATTCCAAAAAACACAACATATAACACACACAGATACACATAATTGTTTAACTCACTTGTATAATAAAGGAGGAAAACAAAGTGAACAGACTATAGTTGTGGTCAAGACATAATTAGCCTGCAATAAAGTAGGGATGTGAGAAATCTAGAAAGAACAAGCATCAACCCCCTCCCTGTCAACCTCTGGGATGGACAAAGCCAGCCTCAAGTTCTCCGCTAATGCTCCCTCCCCAGTGCACTGTCCCTGTGTCTACTAAGAAAGCTTTGCAGAGCCATTACTCAGTGTTTACCACAGATTCTCAACTCTAGGCTTAGCTCACTCTACAAGAGTGTGCTAGTGAAAGGACTGAGAAGACCAGAAAGCACCCTTCTCTACCACCTGCTGGGAAGGGGGAGTCTGACAGCCTGGGGGTCTCCCCTCACTTCCTCTTTCCAAGTGAAAAAGTACCACAAAATGCAATTCATCCTCCAGCTGCTGCTTTTTAGGAAAAGCCCATCCTCCCCACAATTTTACTAAATAATACGATTCACAACATAAAAATAGCCCACCTTTAAATTTTGAAGACAGATGTACACTCAAATAATTTTGAGTTCCAAAAACTTAATTTTCAAAACTGAGTTCAATAGTTCTTTCAAGATGCTGATTTAGCTTTAAATCATTAAATATGCAGCTAGTTGAAAAAGAGAAAATAATGAAGTTTGATTGAATTCTTTTTAGTTCTTTAAATTCAATGAGGTTTTAATTAAATTATTTAATTAAAATTTTATTGGCAGATTTGAATAGATAATTCACAAAAGAAAAACCTTAAGTCATCCAGAATTATATATCAGAAAGCAAAATGAAAATGAAAGATACTTTTTTGTCTGTTCAAACATCAACTTTGAAAAACACTAGTCCTCAAGAGAAAGTCGTGAGACAGACGCTACGACACTGCTGAGAGGACAGCCCTCCGAGCTTTCTGGAGCCCCGGATGTGCTCATATCTTCTGACCCAGGATTCATTTAAAGGGTTCTCACCGGGCAACCCCTTCAGGTCCCCTCCCACTGTGATAACTTTTCTGTCCTCTCAATAAATTCTGCTTTAAAATAAAATAAAATAAAATAAAGGGTTCTCACCTACAGAAAGATGCAGAGATGTCAACAAAGAGTTAGGAAAAGATGCTCATCACAAAAGTATTCAAGACAGAGAACAAGTTAGAAGCAAAACAAAATTCTAACAAGGGAGGAAAACTTAAATCATGGCATATCTTCATTAGAGACAAATATAAAGCCATTAAAACATATTTTTAACATTTGACATGAGAACCTATCACTGTTAAATATAATCAAATCCCATTATATATACAATACAATTAAATTGCATTACTAGCATCTGTACAAAAAAAGAGGGCACGTGTTCAACAGATGTAGACCATAGAATTACAATGAATAATTTTTTTCCTCTTAAAATATACCTTTGATATGAAATGATGGTTCCTACGACTTATTTATTGCAATAAATAATTATCCCTGAGGACTCATTAGTTGCAAGGAACAGAAACTCCTTATGATACACCAACACAGAAAGAGAATTTACTAGAAAGATACTGGGCAGCTTATAGAGTCAAAACAACAGAAAAAAGAATGTGCCAAAGATACTCTTGGGTGACATATGCCACCAGAAACAATCCACCTACACATGGTCCACTTAGACATGTCCACCTAGACATGTGTCCACCAACACACGGTCCATACAAGCATGGGTCTACCTATACATGGTTCACCTAGACATAGTTCACAGTGTTGCTCAAGACCAACTTCAGGCCTTTAAAGTAGAGGAGACATCGTCTAGGGGCAGTTCTTTTATCTTTTTTTTTTGAGTTAGAGTCTCACTCTGTCACCCACGCTGGAGTGCCATGGCACACTCATGGCCACCCCAGCGTCGACCTGTTGGGCTCCAGCTATCCTTCCACCTCAGTCTTCCAAGTAGCCCAAACTACAGTTGCGCGACACCACACCCGGCTAATTTTTTATTTATTGTAGAGACGAGGTCTCGCCAAGTTGCCCAGGCTGGTCTTGAACCCACGGACTCAGACAATCCACTCAACCTGAGCCTCCCAAAGTGCTGGGATTACAGGATGAGCCACCGAGCCCGGCAGTTCTACCAGAACCGAAGGCAAATGGAGAGAAGTGATTCCTCAGAAAGAATTAAGTTAGTAAAAAGGAAGGAAATTTGCTGTTAATAGATGAATAGAAATAAAAGTTGGACCAAAATAAAAGAAAAAAAACTAACAATACCAATGTCAAAATTATAGATCCTTAAATCCATGAGAGAGGAATACTGGGAGTGGGTGGAGAATAAAGGCAGCATCTCGCACTCACAGATCTCAACAGCTAAAGACAGCTTGTGATGGGTCCTGCTGAAGCAATGCTCACCAGCATAGGTTTCCATTTTTAAAACATTGATCTACACTTTAAAACGCATTCAATTAAAGAGAGCAAAACTTCACTTCAAGAATCACTTTTAAATGTCGTGCCAGATTAGGAAAACGGAAACCAAAACTTCACATAATTTCAGTACCTTTAAAAAAAACTCGAGACTATTTTTCAGTAAACACATATGAAGTTTCATGGTCTATCTAAGTATCAAAAAGAAAAAAAGAAAATCAGTGTGCTTTCATATCAGCCACACCGAGTAGTCTGCTTGTCTATTCACAGATGTCGATGGTTTGTGTGGGAGAGACGGAATTCGTTCCTCCTAGATCCATCCCTTTTGAAAGATGTTAAACTTTTACTCCCTGTGCATCCTTGAGGTGAAGAAGTCTTTTCTTTTGCATGGAATACATCCAAAAATAGAACTTGCTGCTAAAGTTGCAGTAATTACCAACTGTTTGTAAGTGCAACTCAAATATTTAGGAATTCTGCAAGATTGTGCAGTGGTTGGAGCCCGTTGTATAGGAAAACCCTCCTTGAAAAGCAAATCACCAACACCAGCTCCCAGTTACTGATTGTCAAAAGCTCTAGAAAACGAGACCAACCGTACTCAACACAATTGCTTATTTTATAAAACTTCAGAGTTGTAACTGTATATACAAGTCATCCCAATGTGTCCTAGGGACCCCACAGAGCACACTGCAAACCTCAATGCTTTCCATTCCCACCCACAGCACACTACACTGTGGTCATCCACTGCACACCTGGTCCACCTTTCCCAGGGACTCACTGGTCCCTGCTCCCCAGCCAAGCCGTCTACTCCTCCCTATAGCACCTTTCCATGACAACCTTTCCAGTAAGTTGATCCCATAACAAAAGGATAGCACGTAAGGGAACAAAGGAGCAGAGGCCAGGCTGGGGAGGGAAGCAGGGTTGGCTTCTCACAGGCAGTGACACCTGAACTTAGAAGCTGAGGCCTGAAGACAGCAGGCCTATGCACTGTCCAGGTAAGAGGCAAGGATGGTGGGGGCTTAAGTGGTAGCACAGGGTGGGCTTCTTTATAATTCCTGGAATATACCCAGTTTCATGCAAATTTTCTCCCTTGTGAACACTCAGCATGCCCAGCACAGCCCATGCTCCTCTCTGCCTCTTCCACCCTCAAGACCTCAGGACCATGCTCTCCTTGAGCACCTGCCGCCCAGAAGCCAACACCCACCACCAACGCCAACATCATTCTCACTCCTGCACTTACAGCAGCTCAGACTCTTACCACAAAGACTCGAGAGTCTTCTCTCCCAGGCTATAAGCTCTTCGAGGACAAGCTACTGTTTCTCTTACACAAACAGGGTTGACTTGTCACATGACTGAATGGACGAGTTAACTGCTTCTAGTGAGGAAATCCCAACTCTAAAGGAGAAGTCAACAGCATGGTCAGATGACTTTTTAAAGAATTTGCACATGAGCCATCTACAAGGGGGACCCAAAAAACCCCAGAATTTATTTATAAAAAATTGTGTACTTATCCTTACATGTTTAACTTCAGTCACCTTCAAAGTATTCTTCATTTGATGCAATACACCTACTGAGACTCTTTTTCCATTGCTCAAAACCATTTTTGAACACATCCATTTTGATGCCCTTTGGTACTTTGCCATTTTTTTTGTCTCACCTCTTGCACATGGGCAAAACATTTCCTTTTGAGGACTTTTTGGGAAACAAACAAAAAAAAGTTGATTGGGGGCAAATCAGGTGAATAGGGAGGGTGGGGCACGGGGGTCATGCCATTTTTGGACAGAAATTGCTGAACATTTAGCTCAGTGTGGGCAGGTGCACTCGTAAATCATCCATCATGAAATGGGCAAATGCACTGAAAAAATCTGTAAAAGAAAATTCACTGATGCTGAACACAGTTTTTCACAATAACACTAGCTGGTACACTGATGCTGATGGGTTCCTAGAACAGTAAGCTAGTGGGGGAAGCCTGCGCTACAAGGGACCTGCCTCCAAAAGATAATTCTGAGCTTTTGGTGGTCCCCCTTGAAAAGAGATTTTGAGAGTAAACATCTACCCTATGCTCATGGTAAAGCCCTGCTATCGCATAAGCAGAAATTAAAAGTGGCACACAGGAGTAGAAAGCCTGGCCTTCCATCCTGTGAGATATAAGTGCAAAGAGCAGGAAGAGCTCTTTGATAGAACAGGCAGGGGCAGAGATCATCAAGCAAACCCTGTGGAGAACACTAAGGCTGGACCAGGAAAGAAATGAAGAGGCCATGGAATGTGGTGTGCATTCCAGACCAGAGGAAGAGTCCAGCTGAAGGGTAGAGAAAGATCAGAAGGCGCTACCACACCCTTACACTGGCCCAAGCCCCGTCCTGTCTCCTCTAAACCAGTAAGTCACCTTCTCCTCCTCTGTACTCGATTTCCTGCTGTCTGTTCTCAGCACAGCAGCAAGAGGATCCTGTCCACCTGTAAGCAGGGCATGTTGTTCTCTATCCAGAATCCTCCAAGAACCCCTCTCTTACTCAGAGAAGAAGCACGACCCTTACAGTGACCTAGGAAGCCCCCTGTGACTGGCCCTAGCCCTTTCCTATCACATCTTCCTCTACTGACACCACACTCACACTGCATCCCACAGCTGTTCCCAGGACACATCAGCCACACACCACGGCACGGCATTAGCACCTGCGATTCCCTCTGCTCTTCTGACACACACAAAGCTTACCTCATGATTTTACCAAGTGGCACCTCTCAGCGGGGCCTCCAGACCACCCTTTAATCACTTCCAGCCACTCAGCGCTATCTGCCCTTCCCTGCTTTAATTTTCCCCCTCAGCAGGGTCCATATTCCACGACACAGTAGAACTCGTTGGTCTGCTGACAGTGTCTTCTCCTAGAAGGTGTGCTGCAAGAAGAGTCAGAGGTGGCGTGACCTCTGAGTGGGCAACTGCAATTATGTGGTATTCTCAATAAAACACCCGGCACAATATCCCATTCAATTAAATAACCAGTTATTCTTTTTAACTTTGCAAATGATTTTGCCCCGCAGTGAGGTCTCTAACTGAAGCAATTTCACTGGTAGGATTCAATGACTGTGACTGGTGTTGCAAACACGGGTGCAATTTTAAAGTCTGAGGTTACTAAACGATGTTTATTATAGACATTAACAAAGGTGCTTTTATTATAGACATTAACAAAGGTGCATTAAAGCAGGAAAAAGGGAGACAAATGGAATCCATCAATAAAGAATAACCACATTAGGGAGGGAAGTCATGTGTAAGTCACAGAGTGCCACAACTGATCATACAAACAGTTATCCAATGCCTACTAAGTGTGAGGCACTGTTCTAGCTCCAGGGATACAACAAATGAAACAAACTCTATTTTCAAGGAACCTACAATCATAAGACTAAAAAGAACTTAATAATAAACTGGCCAGGCCTGATGATTCATGCCTGTAATCTCAGAGCTTTGGAAGGCCGAAGCAGGAGGATCACTTGAAGTCAGGAGTTCGAGACTAGCCTGGGCAGCATGGCAAGACCCATTCCACAAAAAAAAATTTAAAAATTATCTCAGTGTTGTGCTGCACACACCTGTTGTCCCAGCTACTTGGAAGGATAAAGTGGGAGGATCTCTTGAGCCCAGGAGTTCAAGGCTGCAGTGAGCTCTAATTGTACAAATATACTCTAGCGTGGGCAACAAAGCAAGACTCTGTCTCTAAAAAAATAAAATTTAAATTAAAAATAAATAAATTGCCCAATTCATGAGATTCCCAATGGTGAAGAACAATCTGGAAGAACCAAAATATTAAATGACCATGCAGCATATGAACAGAGAAAGAGTTCTGCCCAGTATCATGATCCTGCTTATTGGCACCAAGTTTAATTTTAATTCATCTATTTGGATAAAAAAAAGTGTGAAGACTTTTCCAAAAGGACTGCCTACTATGGTTTTCAAATCTTTTTGACCAAGAAGAGAGTCTTTTCATCTAAGTTTTCATAGCCCAGCTACCCTCTGTCAAGGGACTGAAGACAGAAATATAAATATCATTAAAAAATGAACTGCAGACTTAAAACAGTCCCCATACAATCATTCCTCCAACACAAGGATAGAGTTGGCCCCGTCAGTCCTGCCTCTGTGAACTCTCACTGAATGTCAGATATCCCAACAATAAATTGACTGCAAAGAGAAATTGCATGAACTAGTATAAGATTCAGGAATTCATAAAAGTAGACAAAGTGATTTGAAGAATTATTTGAATCACATGAAAAACTATTGCCTCATAAGAAACTGCCAAAGTTATAAATCAACAACTGAAGGAGAAAAAAAGTTAAGAATGATTTGAATCTCACAGGATTAAAGAGAAGCTGTGGGAAAGTCAGTAGAGCCCCAGAGCTTTTTTTTTTTTTTTTTGCAGTGTGACTCTCTTTATGATTGTGGTGACAAAGTCAAATATCATACTGTGCTATCATATAATTTCTTTAAAAATTAATTCCCGCCGGGCTTGGTGGCTCAGCCTGTAATCCCGTGCTTTAGGAGGCTGAGGTGAGTGGACTGCCTGAGCCCGGGGGTTCGAGACCCGCCTGGGCAACTTGGTGAGACCTCATCTCTACAATAAATCAAGAATTAGCCAGGCGTGGTGGCGTGCACCTGTAGTTCCAGCTACAAGGAAGGCTGAGGCGGAAGGATCGCCAGAGCCCTGCAGGTCAAGGCTGTAGTGGCCAGGAGTGGCCACTGCACTCCAGCCTGGGTGACAGAGTAAGACTCCAACTCAAAAAATAATAATAATAATAATATAATTCCCCCAGCCCTCTAAAATTTCCAACACCCCATTGGCTCTTTGTTCCTTCTAATAATTAGGTCATATTATAATTATAACCTAAATTTTATTGTAAGATAAAATAAACTGATTCCCAGCATTTGAACTTTTGTCAATGTCAAACCCTCTTTTTCCCTACTTACTATGAAATTTGGCTTTCCAAAGTAAATGGATTCACTCTAAGATGCCTGGTTTTCTGGTAACTCCTGTCTGTCCTCCCATGTTACCTCCAAGCTACTCTGTAATGAAGCTATTAATCCCAGATTTGAAGTCTGGGCAACATAGTGAGACCTCTATCTCTACAAAAAAAATTTAAAAGTTAGCCATGAGTGGTAGTGTACACCTATAGTCCTAGCTACTTGGGAGGTCAAGGTAGAAGGATTGCTTGAATCCAGGAGTTTGAAACCAACCTGGGCAACATATCAAGACTTGTTCTCTACAAAATATCAAAAAACTAGCCAGGCATGGTGGTGCACACCTGTTGACCCTGCTGCTCGGGCAGCTGAGATGGGAGGACCACTTAAACCCAGGAGTTAGAGGCTGCAGTAGGCTATGATCATGCCACTGCACTCCAGCCTGGGCGAAAGAGCAAGACCCTGTCTCTAAAAATAAAATAAGATAAAATAAATAATCCTGTATTTGATTTCCTGATGAGGACACCAACTTAGTGGCCACTCTGGGGCCTTTAAAGTCAGCCTCCACTCCCGTATGCCATGGCTCCCTGTGGTTTCTGCAGGTCCCGGGATTGACTGGGTTACCAAAGCTACATCCTGTGACGCCTGGGTTTACCCACAACATTGGAAGAACGATGTAGTCAACTACTGACAGGTGTGTTACAGTCAGTGCCTTAAATACAGGAGCCAAGTGCCCCCACTGCCAAGACAGAGCCCTGCATGAACTGGCGGGCCCTGCCACATCCCCACGCCTTCTTGCTCCCATTGTTAGTCGCTCTGTAAGCTCTGCAGACATAGAAACCAATTCCTTATCCATTTTTGCGGAGCCACAGACCTATTTGAAGTCAACTATGTAAGTCCATGGTGTTGGTGAGAAGTGGCAACACCCTCTGAGGATGGGCTCCAGGCGCCTGACCACTCAATGGTGTGCAGGCGTGACTGAGACCCTCTTCCTCCCACGTGCCTATTTTTGAAAACAATCATGAATATGTATTTGGATGTCCCCTTGAATCAAAGGAGACCAGGCATGTGAACCTGTGTGCATGGAAATCCTGTAGCAAGCTCAGAAGCAGAGCTCCGCCTCCCACTCAGTGCTGGGCTGAGTCTCCAAGCACCAGGACAGTTCAGTGAAAGCCGGTGAAGGCCTCTTGGCCTGAAGACAAGAGGAGGAGGAAGACGGTGGTGATTTCTGCAGAACAGATAATCCTTACAAAACAATGGCAGAACTCCTTCACCTTGGCTCTATATCAGATAAAAACATGTGATTACAAGCAAAATTTCAATTTCTTTCTACAGACATTGAAAAAATTCCATTTGTCTCAATTAGTCAAATTATTTTCACTCATTAAATTTATAGAAATTGGATTCCTGCTCCCAAATTCAATAAACTACAAGACGTTGCCTTTTAATTAGTAAATTAAAAGCTAGTCAAATAAAAAAAATCCATGAAGTTTATAGATAAAATTATTTATTTTTGCTTAGAATGCTGCACTATTAATATTAGAAAAAAATAGCATGACCTTAAATAAGAGTTTCATACAAATTAAAATCTCATTAAGATGCAAACCAGCTTTAACCTGTTGTACCTGGGAAAGATTTTCCAAACATGCTGCACTTATCCATTACCTCATAAATTCATTTTTTATTTCAAGAAGGATTCCAGTATGAGACAAGAACCCACCGTCGCAATGTCCATTCCTCCTGTCACAGGCATGAGTCACAGGGTAAAGAAGACACTTGAAGCCAGGCTCGGTGGCTCAGCCTGTAATCCCGCGCTTTGGAAGGCTGAGGTGAGTGGACTGCCTGAGCCCACGGGTTCGAGACCCGCCTGGGCAACTTGGCGAGACCTCATCTCTACAGTAAATCAAAAAATTAGCCGGGCGTGGTAGCGCGCGCCTGTAGTTCCAGCTACTTGGAAGGCTGAGGCAAAAGGATCGCCGGAGCCCAGCAGGTCGAGGCTGCGGTGGCCGGGAACGGCCACCGCACTCCAGTCTGGGCGACAGAGTGAGACTCCAACTCAAAAAAAAAAAGAAGAAGACACTTGAGGTTGTAAGTGTTGGCATTCCTCTCTCCTCCTCTTACTCGTGTTCACTCTGCCTCCAGTTGCTGCCCCCCTGCCTCCTGGAAGTATGAGGGCCTGGGTAGTCAGCCAGGTGAGAACCAGAGAGATGGCCATGGACATCCCACCAGTCTCAATTCAGCATGCCTGAGACGAGGCCCAGTCCTCTTCCTCTCTTTGTGTAGCAAAGTCTAGGTTGCATTTCTGTCATGGACTTAAAACCCCGATAATCCAAGGGACCTGCCTCACTGCTGAGTATGGAAAATCTAGATAACAGGTGAAGCAAGAAGGGAAGAATCCAAGCTGACCTACAAAACACAGCACTCGACCAGAGAGGGGCAGGGAAACAAGGTAAGAAAAAGACTGTGGGATTAGAGCCTTTGTTCTGGGAGATTAGGGTTAGGGAGAAGGAAGCCGGAAGAGTCAGCACCAGGAACATAAGAGAGGACATGTTAAATCATCACCGTCTAGACTCCAGTACAAATCTAATGATCGTGGGATGGGGCCTAAACCCCAGGTGTTTGACACTTCCCTGGCTGAAACTTGTGATTGCTGAAATCTGAGAATTCCTGACATCAAAAATCACCATATAATATCTATACACAGTCCCAACTTAGACCAAATAACTGATACTAGTTCCCCAAGTGTATCCAAATTTGTTGAATTAATTTAAAAAGAACCAAAAGCCAACCAAGAAACGTAAGTCTCTCTAAAAATGTTTAATTTCATTTCCCATAACATTTAGAGGAACATGATTATTTAAACCTAGTAAAAATTTAACATGAGATTTTTTAAATTTATTTAAAAGATCTATAGAATACTGCAGTATTACATTCAATAAGCTGAAAAATGTCAAAAAGGAAAGCAAGAGTAAGAAGGCTGGGAGTAACTTTCATACCCAGAGCGCACATTTCACCCTGCTCAGACACTAGAGAAAGCCATAGATGTATCTCCAGGCTTTCTAACACCCCAAAGAGTCATGAGGATCATGCACATCCGTAACATAAGCACGTGTGGCTTCCCAGTGATGAGATCTAGGGAACGTGTTCCAGTGAATCTTCAGGATGCATGAATACTTAAATCTATATCAAGTGCAACTGTGTTGATGTGTCACCATCCTTATGACATCTCCTTGGCATTACACCAACATTACTGACTCAGGAGCAGATGGACATTTCTCAACAGCAGTCCAGCACTGTGCTGTCCAACCCAAGAGTTAGTACAAAAGAAGTAAAATATCACAATAATAAGATTTATATTTATGCCCGGTGTTACAAGATTACAAATGATAATGGTAGATATACTGGGTTAAATAAAGTATACTATTAAAATTAATGTCACCTGTTTTTAATGTAGCTCTTTAAAAACATGTGGCTCACACTGCATTTCTACTAGCATACTGCTGGTACTAGAATACTCCAATTTAATCCAAGTGTAAAATTTAAACTAAATTTTAGCTCTTCAAGCAATGCCTGGGCTTCCTATTTACTAAGCAATTCTTTGTGGTTATAATTTCTTTCTTTTTTTTCTTTTCTTCTTCTTTTACTTTTTTTTTTTTGAGTTGGAGTTTCACTCTGTCACCCAGACTGGAGTGCATTGGCACAATGCCGGCTCACCACAGTCTCAACCACCTGGGCTCAGGCTATCCTTCCACCTGTCTCCTGAGTAGCTGGGACTACAGACACAGACCACCAAACACTTGCTAATTTTTTACATTTTTTTGGAGAGACAAGGTCTTGCTATGTTGCCCAGACTGGTGTCGGACTCCTGGGTTCAAGCATCCTCCCACCTCTGCCTCCCAAAGTGCTGGGATTACAGATGTAAGCCACCACACCCAGTCTATGATTATAATTTCTTATATTGAGTTTCTTGTAAGAATTTGGTAATAGAAAGCTCAAGATAATATCTACTAATAGAAATCAGACCTTGAACTTTTGACATGGGTCTAAGGGTAAGCCACCCAGAAGGGTTTCATCTTCCTATGAACATGAAGAAAACCAAGCAGCATGTGCCCTGCATAAAAGGCTACCTACCCCTCTCCTATATGGAGGGTCATTTCTGGGCAAGATCTTTCTCAGGAAACAATTCTGGGCTTTGTCCCTGCATGACCAAATAAGTGGCTGACCCCAAAGCTCTAAAGAAGGCCCAATAAATGTAGCCAGGGATATTTCCAGACTAAGGCTTATCAATAGGCAACTACCCCATGAGTTAATCCTCGGATATGAACAAATCAATGTGAGGGCTAGAAATATAAAAACAAATAAGACTAAGCTCATTCAGAGGACCAGTGAGAATCCACGATGAAATTGTGGCCTCCAACAAAAACGACCTTATGTTCTGGGAAGCTTGCTTTTTATGGTAGTTCTGTGCTAAGTAATATGTTTAGAGAACTTGGCAAGACTTTTACAAGTACATTCTGCCTTGCAAGCAAAACAACCCACTTACATAAGAAAAGAGGGAATGTATCATTCCTCCTTAAGAAAACTCACTGTTATGCTGGAAAGATCTCAAATACCAAAGGTCTGGGTGAGCCGGCTCAGTGGCTCAGCCTGTAATCCCTAGCTTGGGGAGGCTGAGGTGAGTGGATTGCCTGAGCCCGCGGGTTCGAGACCCACCTGGGCAACTTGGCGAGACCTCATCTCTACAATAAATCAAAAAAAAATTAACCAGGCGTGGTAGCGCGCACCAGCTACTTGGAAGGCTGAGGCAGAAGGATCACCTGAGCCCAGCAGGTCGAGGCTGCAGTGGCCGGGAGCGGCCACTGCACTCCAGTCTGGGTGACAGAGTGAGACTCCAACTCAAAAAAAAAAAAAAAAAGGTCTGGGTGCTCTGTGAGAAATCAGTAATGACTCTTCTTTCACATCATAGAAGCTTAGGGTCATAGTCTGAAGTGATGCTAAAATCTGTCAGACAACCAATCACTTCCAAAGAAGACTTCAAAAGAATGCAGCCAACTCCATTCATTTCAAGCAGATGTATCACAAGTCTGAGTAGAGCATGAACTACCCAGAGTGCTTCAACACCAGCAAGACTACAAGCACAAGACCTTGGGAGGTTTTTACACTGCACTAAGATGTAGGAAGGAAAGAGCCTTCCCGCCAGGATCCATAGGTATGACCTGTGAGAAAAGTCTAGCTGCTTTACAGAAGAGCCCAATTACTAATGACATTTGTTGATTTTAAATCTATCATGGGCTCTAATGTTCAGTGATAATTTATATCTAGTTACTTCAACAGAGTTCTCTTTTTATGTAAATTCTATTACAGAAAAGTCATGTTTAAGTCAGGAAGTTCAGACAAACTCTGTTGGGACCTGCATTTAGGACACCCAAAGTCATTAGCCACCCCCCCCCCCAAGGATGGCACCCAGACTTCAGGAGTGGTTTAGGGGTAGGGAATAAAGGGAAACTTGGAAGTTGAAAGTGCAGAAACAAAACTGTGACATGGCACTTCCTGGAAAGTTCTCTATTAAGACAGCTCACGTTCAGAAAGCAAGATGCCATGCCAACTTACCGGGCCCAACACCACTACGTGGTAGTAAGAGTGAGGAGCAGGCAGAAGCATGTTTATGGGTTTTCCCCGATTATAAAAATCACACATGCCTACTATAAAATTTCAAAAAAGATGAGAAGAGATAAAGAAGACAATACATTTCACCCAAAGGCCGGCCCCACAGGTGACAGTCCCACAACACTGTGGTCCCATCAATGCAGATACAACCACTTTCATGTACAGACAAATGAGATCATATCATGGACAAAACTGTTTTGTGGTCGCTTTTTTTTCCACACAAAATGTAATGTAGGCATTTATATTAATTAACATAGCACTATGACATCCTTTTAAAAGTTATTTTTACTTTTGTTAAGAGATGGGGTCTTGCTCTGTTGCCCAGGCTGGAGTACAATGGTATGATCATGGTTAACCACAGCCTTGAACTCCTGAGTTCAAATGATCCTCCTGCCTCAGTCTCTCTAGTACCTAGGACTACAGACATGAGCCACCACGCCTGGCAAGTGTGTGTGTGTGTGTGTGTGTGTGTGTGTGTGTGTGTGTGTGGAGATGAGGTCTTGCTATGATGCCCTGGCTGGTCTCAAACCCTTGGTTTCAAGTGATCCTCACACTTTGGCGTCTACATGTAATCAAACATTCTAGAAGATCTTTCCAAAGCCTTAACGAAATACATGATTGCCTGAGGGTCATTAGTCTACAGGCAAAATTGTAAATCAGAATAAGAACATATTCACCAACTACTTAAAAATGAGCCAACTCTATACTATGAGTTTGATTTTCATGATCTCATTCACCAGTTTACCTTATGCCAGCAAGGAAAGGTAGCCCCAGCAGGTACTCTCACTGCCCTTACCACAGTCTTCCAAGCACCTTCTACATATGAATTGCAGATGGCTCCTGGGGAGTCATGACCGGCTGTCTGTCCCCCGCAGAAAGTAGGGAAGCTTCGGTGCTTCAGGCACTGCAGGATGCAGCTGGAACTTGGGCCGGTGACAGATGGATTACTTGACGATTGCTGCAGTCAGCAAATAGGAGTAACCAGATACCAGCATGTGGTGACGGGATGAGGTATGGTGAAACTTAGCGTGACCGGATGGTCTTCCTGCCTACCACCCGCATGGGACACTCTCCTCGGCTAAGAAACTCAGAAGTTACTTGTCTGCAGAACATCCGGAACATCAAATAAGCAAAATCCAACAGGCAAAACATGCCACTTCAACACACCCAGCCCACAGAACAGTATGGAACTTTCCAATGAAAGATGCTACGAATTTCAGCCACCCAGGCGTTTGTCATTGTTGTTCTTTTATACCAACATACCTTTCACATGTGTGGACTATTCAGTTGGAAGAGCCAAATGATTTTCAAATAATGGGTTGAATAGCTCTTATATATCTATTCCTGGTGTTCATATTCCTATACCAAGCTCCAACAAAGAACAGACATCCAAGTTAAGCCTAAGGAAAAGAAAGAATCTGGAAAAGCATCATTAGTTCCTAGTGAGTAAATACAGCATGAATCAAGATATGCGATTCTGAAGGTTGAACTGCTGACACACTTTGGAGAGACAGTATGTGTACCAGTCCCTGCTCCAGTGTCATAAAGCTTTGATCATGTGGAGTCTCAATAGGCTACTACTGCTTCACCTTTACAGAGAATTTTTGAACTAAAGGGGCCTTCAGAGAGGATCTATTGTAAGTCATTCATTTCTGAGTGGCAACACCAACTGACTTCCTCAGCACCACGGGACTTCTTCCCAGGTCATCCAGCTAGTGAGTGATGGGCCTTGGACGAGGGCACAGATTTCAGCAACACGGCCCACTGCATGGTGACATCACCTCTCAACAACATTCTGAGTGACAACACCAACCAGTTTCCTCAGCACCACATGACTCCTTCCCAGATCATCCAGATTCTGAGTGAAGGGCCTCGGACAAGGGCCCGGATGTCTCAGCGACATGCCCTGCTACATGGCTCTGTCACCTCTCAACTGCATTCCATGCAACCATCTTACAGTTGTTCAATAAATCAGCATGAAAGATCTTCTGAAAATCTTTCTTTTTAAAATACTACACTTTTTAAGTAGATATTTGGGTTTCTCAAATATCTACTCTTCAAATAATACTTTCCACAAACTGAGTCAGAGGATTCAGAAAGAAAAAATACAAATTGATTATCTCAACCTATTCACAGGACTGTTCTATTCCTGACTCCCACCCCCTGTGACTTTTAAGTCACTTAACCACATTGGTCCCTGATTTTGTCACCTATAAAAATGGAGGTTGGTTGGTACTATCTCACCTCAAGCTATCTTCCAGCTCATCAAATCTTGTTAGCCTGTGATTTGTTTATGAATTGGTGTACACACGTCTCCCACTTCTGTTCTGCTTTCTCAGAGCAAACTCAAGTCCCCTACTGTCACAAAACCTGAGAAGGCCAAATGTACCAGCATTCTAGTCTTAGGAAATATGCCAAAACATGTCAAGGCATATATCAATAAAGCATCATGGTATTTGATCCTGACAAATAATCAAAAGGGACAATGCCACAATTCTTAAATGCCACCATTGGTTTAAGGTACAAGCAACCGTTTCTCTCCCCTCACTCACCACCAGTTGTTATATACTAGGCCTCAGCTCCCAGGCTCTGACGGCAAAAGGTCCTAGAATGCTGGAGTCTCTGGCTTTAACTGTTCTCACACACACACACACACACACACACACACACACACACACACACACACGCCTCCACCCAAGAGTTGAAAAGCTGTGACTTGGCATTACTAGGTACTGAAGCAAACTATACAAGACTCTAAAAAGCTCCAGATGGAAAACTATGAAACCAGATGATGTAGGTGACAAGTGTACAAACCCTGACCTAAGAGCCTTACATTCAGATGACTAGCTAAATACTAGCTGTTTATTCAGCATTTACCATATGTCCAGTGCCATGGAGGTACTGTGAGACATATAGAAAAAGGAACCTTCTGGCCTGTGTTCTACCTAAGATCTCTAAGAGTCCAGCTGAGGAGACAAAAGGCAAAAGAACAACAAACAGCACAAGACTACACATACAATTAACTGATGAAACTTTAAGAGTTAAACTTCACACATAAGTGAGGGATGAGTTTGGGGAAAGGCTTGGAGAACAGGGAAGCGTCTTTGAGGCTGCTACACTGAGTGAGTCTTTAGACCTGGGAAGACTTGGCTGAAGGGAGATGGGGATATTCTAGACTAGGAGATAGCTGGGAATGGGCTGAGAAGCTCCCATGAGGGAAAAACAGTTAAAGAAAAAGAAAAAGTACAGAGTAGAACATTTGAGTATAAAGGAGGAAAGTGGGGAGTGGTAAAATATTAGGTTGCATAAGTACAGTGAGACCCAAACTTTAAAATCTAGGAAACCAAGATGAGGAGTCAGACTCGATGCATTAGGGGGTCAAGAAGCAAGAGCAGTTTCTGAAAAGGAGAGGGACATGATTAAGAGTCTTTAAGAAAAAGAGAAAAAAAAAAGAGTCTTAAGAAACATCAAGGGAGACTTTGGATTGAAGGTAATAGAGTAGAGGCATGTCTAAACTCCATTTTCCTCATAAAGTCAATCAAAAATAGAAAGCAGATCAAAAGGGAGGAGTCAATACTCAACCTAACCAGACCATCTCATCATACACCATGAAGAATTTCAAATAAAATAAAAATTGAACCAAACTGATTGAGGATACAAAAACAATGGAGATTAAAATATACACAGGGACACAGTCATCTCCAAAAGCTAAGAGTTACCATGCAGGAGGACTCTTCGGATCAGGGCTGAAGGAGCTGGGTCTGGGCTAGGCAGAGTCAAAGCTGAGACAAGGTCTTTCCTGGGGTTGTGGTAAGGGCAGGGTTACACCAAGCAAGCACTCTAAAGGCTTGTCATCCCATGGTTCACAGAGCGCCAGAGGGCCCTCGTGCACACTCTGTTCACGTCAATAGAGAGATTCCTGAGTGGAGACGTGCCACAAGCACAGGACCCAGTTAATCAGATAAGAAAAAGTTCTGAGGCAGAATGCTGAATGCATACAGATGCAGGCTCAGCTCAAGTCACTATCTCCTCCCCACTCTGGACTGGAGGCAGCAGCTGGCATAGATAAGATGGCCCGAAGTTAAAGATGAGTCATAAAAAGTAAACATTATGGATAAGTGCACAGACAGGAGAAAAGGAAGGAGGGAAGGAAGAAGGAAGGTAAGGAAGGAGGGAGGGAGGGAGGCCAGCTGCAGGCAATATTCAACAGAGAAATTAAAAATACATGTCAGAAGAATGACCTTAGGAAAACAAAGAAAGTTTTAATATTAAAACAATGGACAAAAGAAAATTTTTTTCGAGGCGGGGTCTCACTCTGTTGCCCAGATTGGAGTGCAGTGGCACGATCATGGCTCACCACAGCCTCGACCTCCTGGGTTCAGGCAATCCTTCCCCCTCAGCCTCCTAAGTAGCTGGGATTACAAGTATGTACCATGCCTGAATAATTTTTTAAATTGTTTTGTAGAAACAGGGTCTTGCTGTGTTGTCCAAGAGGGTCTCAAAAATAAAGTGAAAGGGAGAGCATCGAGGGAGTGTCCTAAGACAAACCAGATGAGGAAGGCCAGCCTCACTACTCATTGTCCCCTGTTCTAGGGAGACTCCAACACAAGAGAGAGGTGCTCACCACTCACACCAGCGGGAAAGAAGGTGCAAATTATCCCAGTCCCTAGTGGCACTATGCCAGGGCTCCCGAGTCCTGGAGGAAACTTAACTCAGAAGTTTTATAGTCCCTAAGCAGCAGCTAGTCCTAGGATATGTGATGTCCCAACACTGTCTTCTCCAAGGGTCACCCATAGCCCTGCAGGCATGGTAGGAGCATCTCCCACTTCCACTTGAGATAAGCCAAGCAGCAGGATTCTGGCAGTGGGCACTTGTGTCATCAGTGGTCATTGCTAGCATGGCTCACCACCAGATGAGGGGTGAGCTCTCTGATAAACTCGAGCATGGCTCAGTGCCGGCAGTGTTTGGGAATAGACTGGACATGTCCAAGGTAGATCTGTCATGCAAGTCGGGCTGCACCCCACCCACCTCCCTGCAAAAAAAGAGAACAAAAATTCCAACCGCAAAGAGGGAATTCTCAGTAGAAATCAAGGTTCAAAACTACAAGGCTGGGCACCTTGGGATGCTCATGTAGACCGGCAACTGTGTGCATCATGGCTAGAATAGTAGTAACTGCAAAGAGAGTGCTGTTTCCCATCATTGCTTTAGACTTGCTTATATAATATTCTACTTCATATGATAAAGTGAAGTCATTTCCAAGGTGATTAGCTAAACTGTCTAATCTCTTTGTTGAATTCTATTAGACAAAATAGCTCTTTGCTCCAGCTGTCCTGTTCCTGAGACTCTGCACTGTGTGCCGCCACTCCAGGTGACAACCTGCCTCGAGATCCTCCATCCCCTGAGCACCACAGGGGTAATGGAAATCAGCCGGCAGCACTCATGACCTGGCTTCACCTTGACCAAGAAACACAAACCCAGCCATGCTGAAAGACTTGCAGAAAGGAACTGGAAGTCAGAAATGCTTTAGCGACCTTCCATGCTCCCTCCTCCACCTCTGAAGAGTCAAGGCCTTCTGTTTCACTTTTAAATCCATCTTCCCATCATTAAGCTTTCCCTGCTTGTTTTTTCTGGAAGTGCCATAACCAGTGCTTCGGGAGAGGGACCCATGGGCATGGCCACTACTTCTGGAACATGACCATCTCAATCTCCTCCAGATCACCCCGGGTCTCTCACCACGAAGTGTGAGGAGATGGTCCCCAAGAAAAGCATGTGCTGCCTCCATCACTGGCCGCTACGCCTCATCTTAGCTCCAGCATCCACATCTGAAAACCTGCACATGGGATAAGGGAAGAGAATCTTCATGGGGAACCAAGGCCCATTAGAGATGCTGGGTTTAGAGTGATCCCCAAATCTCATCAGTGTCTGTGTTCTGGTCTGCGTTTCTCACCACGACATCTCCACTGAAACTGAGGCAGACCCTGCTTCCTCTCAAGACAGCAAATGGTGACTAAACTTAGACATTCAGCCCCCTTTTCATAACAACTTTCTGAACAACCAAGAAAGGGGAAAGCCTGAAGTGGAATTCCCAGGATCTTACCAACAAGAGACAAAAACGTGCCATTGTGAGTTTGATCATCCCACTGTCCGTAAAGATACTGGGAAGGCAATAGGTTAGTGTCATGATAATTTTATGTTCACATTAGGAAAGAGGATAATAAACCTTCAAAGGGGATGAGACTAAATACTTGTAAAACTTTTGCTTGCAAAAGGGGATACCCCAACAGCCTTCTGGAGAGGTGGGGTTCTAGAGGCACCTCAGTGGAGAACCAACCCCCCCCAAATGCAGCTTTAGGAGGAAATGTGTTTTATTTCCAACAAATTAAAGTATTTGGCAGTAATTTTTTAAGCAGATGGATTGGAATATTTTGGGAAATGCTAAGGGGCTGATTTGCTATTGCTTTTTAGAACCTCAAGTTATAAAATAAGATTTTGGCTAATCTAGTCTTCTTCCAAATTCAGCAGCATTTATTAAAGGCAACAGACACTGCTTTACTTTTCTTATCTAGATTAATCTGTGAAGCAATAGTTAGCTATAGTTAGGAATTCAAATTCAAATAATTAAAATAATGCTGGATTCTTAGCCCTCCAAAGTAAGAATCATGAATTTAAAAATAACCATAGACCTAGGCCAATTTGGGCCCAGCCTACATGATTTTTTGGGTGCTTTTGAGGTAATGTCACCACTTCTACTGCTGGCGAGCCTAGCCTCACCATAGGGAAACTGCTTTCTCTTTTGCTCTGTCCATATTAAAGATTAGGCAACTTTCTCTACAAATTCCTGCACCTACATTAAGTTCAAGCAAGCTCATGCTTCCCAACTGTGCTAGGCATCCCCTTAGCCATTCTGGTCACTGATCCAAAAGGATGTTCAATGTAAGGGAAGCTTCACGGCATCTTGTTTCCCATTACCCTAGCCCTGCACAGTTCCACAAGACAGACAATGGCCTCGTTCCTCTTCCTTCAGCTCTTTTCTCAGATCAATCCTCTGTCCAGTATCGACTGAACATCTGCTCACACACAGACCTTCAAAGAAGTTACTTGTACAGGCTGTCTAAACACACAGTTATGAAGTTTTGTTCACACCCAATCCCATGAACTTTCAATTGGATCTCTAATATAGTAGTTTGTAAGAGTGTTTTTTAGAAATGAGAACATTAGCCTAATGACTAAGAATTCTCTTTGCCATACCTGTATACTAGGAGAATCCAGTGACCAAGTACAAATGACCCTCCCACTCCATCCATGTG
Source organism: Tarsius wallacei (assembly GCA_963574415.1). Classification (NCBI taxonomy): domain Eukaryota; kingdom Metazoa; phylum Chordata; class Mammalia; order Primates; family Tarsiidae; genus Tarsius; species Tarsius wallacei. The sequence goes on from CAUYQG010252322.1 coordinate 24,474, forward strand.
CTTGACAGTGAGGGAAACAGTGCTATCCAAACTTATTAATATTTGGCTCCAGAGATTGGAATCACAAGTCGGAAAGTGCTGGGGCCTGGCTTTCCAACCCTCAGAGATGCCAGCATGGTCTTGGGATAAGCTGTGATAAGAGGACTGACACCCCAATGACTTTCTCCAGAGAGTTCTCTCTTCAAAGAGTTATCCACGTCTATTTTGTTCCTGGGTTTAGCTAGCAAGGGTTACCTTTGCCAGTAAGAAACAGTCAACAATTGTCAGAACAGAAAACTCTTAAGTTTCCTGCCCTCAGGGAACTTCGGAAGTATTCAGAGGAAAGAGATAGGAAATGCACCTAGGCAGGTGCACACATACTATTGCAGCGCGTGGAGGCAAGGACAGAAGGAGCCCAGGTCATTCGGGAGAGTCCCAGGGGCTCAGAGAGGAAGGGGAGTGGGGCTGGACGCAGACCTTAAGTAATGGTTATGATTTGGGGCCACTGGGAAGAGCCATCCTGGTGGGGTTACTAAAAGGGCAGAAAAGCAGGTTAAAGAGTGAGATGAGCTGGAAATGCACTTTGGGTAGCAGGGCGAGACTCGGAAGACCAGTGGGCAGAGGAGCCACTGAAGCTCTGCGACAAGAGTGATAAAGAAGTATTTAGAATATTCTTTCATAGACAAATGGCCAATACATGTATGAAAAAAAATACTCAACATCACTCACCATCGGGAACTGCAACTTAAAACCACAGTGAGATACCACCTAATACCACTCAAAATGGCCGTTATTAAAAAATCAAATAACAATATATGCTGGTACAGATACACTGAAATGGGAACACCTATATGCTGTTGGTGGGAGTGAAAATTAGTACAGCCTCTATGGAAATTGGTATGAAGACTTCTCAAAGAACTAAAGGTAGATCCACCATTTGATCCAGCAATCTCACTACTAGGTATGAACCCAAAGGAACCGAGGTCATTATATGAAAAAGACACTTGCTTTCACATGTTTATCGCGGAAGAATACATAATTGCAAAGATGTGGAATCAGGCTGGGCACGGTGGCTCACTCCTGTAATCCCGGCACTTTGGGAGGCTGAGGTGAGAGGATTGCCTGAGCCCATGGGTTCAGGCCCAGTCTGGGCAACTTGGTGTGACCTCATCTCTACGATAAACCAGAAAACTAGCATGATGGTGCACACCTGTAGTTCCAGTTACTTGGAAGGCTGAGGCAGAAAGATCGACTGAACCCAGCAGGTCAAGGCTGTGGTGGCTGTGAGCATGCCATTGTACTCCAACCTGGGCAAAAGAGTGAGACTTTGACTCAAAGAAAAGAAGAAAAACAAGGATGTGGAATCAGCCTGATTGCCCATCAACTGATAAGTGCATAATGAAAATGTGTATACACATACATACACACACACACACACACACACACACAAACACACCATGGGATATTATTCAGTCATTAAAAAAAGAATGAAATAACGTATTTTGCAGCAACTTGGATGTAACTGGAGACCATCATCCTAAGTGAACTAACACAAGAATGGCAAACCAAGCACCATGTATTCTCACTCATAAGTGGAAACTAAACTAAGGGTTTGCAAAGACATAGAGAATGGTATAATGGACATGGGATACTAAGAGGGGAAGAGGGAAAGGGGTGGAGGGATGAAAAATCACCTATGGGTACAA
>CAUYQG010252326.1:0-27775 GCA_963574415.1 Tarsius wallacei
TTTTGAGTTGGAGTCTCACTCTGTCGCCCAGACTGGAGTGCAGTGGCCGCTCCCGGCCACCGCAGCCTCGACCTGCTGGGCTCAGGCGATCCTTCCGCCTCAGCCTTCCAAGTAGCTGGAACTACAGGCGCACGCTACCACGCCCGGCTAATTTTTTTATTTATTGTAGAGATGAGGTCTTGCTTGCCCAGGCGGGTCTCGAACCCGTGGGCTCAGGCAATCCACTCACCTCAGCCTCCCAAAGGCACGGGATTACAGGCTGAGCCACCGAGCCCGGCTCTATGCTATTTCTATGTTAGCAGACAGACATTTTCCCAAGGAAGCAGCTGGGTTCTTTTCTGTGATGCTTCCCTTCCTGTCCATCTGTAACATTTCTCTGTCCCCCTGGTATAAGAAACGAATGTTGCTTACAAACTTCATTAACACTTTGTTTACTTTCAGCTCTAGACCATGGATAAAAATGCTAACTATGCGTAATTTCCTCATCAGCACCCTGAAGCATTCTGGGTAAAAACAGTCTTTCCCAACCACTCCTCCCACTACTGTTTAGCTTTATAATCGTTTTTCAGCTCATTTTGTATCAATAGCATCTCCTTTTGTATTCTTAATTAATCAATTTTCAATTGAGCCAAGAATCTCCATATATCATCTTTAATAACTACAGGAAAACCAAACAGAGCTTTCTCCAACTCACTTGCAGTTTGTGTACTTTTTGCAAATCATGGATACAGAGTACACTCAGAAAACTGAAGCATTACTCCCTCACTCAGCCTGTGAGCCACACGGGGCTTTGTTACTCCCCCAAACAGTATCTTATCCTAAAAACAGTCTTCCAAATAAATGCTGTATTAATTAAACTAAAGAAGAGAAAAAAAGTCAGGATAATTAACATACACAGCAACAATATGGCCTAATTAATCACCATGAAGAGCAATCGAATAAAATACTATGCATTTTTATGGAGCAATTTAATCTGGCAAGTAATTAATCACAGAAACACTCAGGAAAACAAATGGATTTCCCTTTAAGGAAATCACATTTATCATCTGTAATGTATCCCAGACTCCAATTTGTTATCCCAACTCAAAACTGTCTAGGCCACAGTGAATTATCAGCCTTAGTAGACACTGATTTCTGATAAAAAGAAACCCTGAGTTTTCAAATCAAGTCACAGTCCCGGAGCACCCAAGAGTTAAGGGTGTGGGGTGCAGCTGTGGTACTAGGCATGGAGGTCGCAGCCCGAAGAGGTCTACATGTTGGTCCGTCTAGTCAAACCCATAGACAGTTGCTAAATGGCTCACAAAGAGAAAGCAGTATTCAGAGTGACAATTGCAGATCACAGACATTACCAAAACTCTGAAGGGAGGACCCTTAGTAGAGGGAAATAGACCTGATCTTGAAAAGGAGCAAAGGCGGGGGTACATATCGATGCATTGAGACTCAACTCAAAGACACTCCTCCCTTCCTTGCTCTTTGCCTCAGACAACGACCCGTTCTCCCTGAGCCCACCCACCTTACCAGTCTGGAGAACACCAGCAGGCTGAAACTAATTGGCCTCACTCAGAGACACAGTGACACACATTAGCTAAGGTCTAAGAGGCTGTCCTCCTGCCTCCTTCCCAGCTACCTTCTCTCCTGGCTACACGTGATATTGGATGAACAACCCCTTCTTTTTTGTTTGAGTCGGAGTCTCCCTCTGTCACCCAGACTGGAGCGCAGTGGCCGTTCCCGGCCCCCGCAGCCTCAACCTGCTGGGCTCTGCGATCCTTCCGCCTCCGCCTGAACAGCCCCCTCTTCACCAAGAAAGCTCAGGGCACTTGATAAGCCTTTCCTTTTGTATTCCCATCTTTGCTGACTTTTTTTTCTCTTGGCACTGGTCCTGAAGCATATTCCTATAGACTGAAGCGCCTGGCAAAGTCCCTGGCCTCTGCTAGCTGTAGCCCAAGAGGTTTTCCCTTTCCTGTCCTGCTCAACCTTCACTGGTGGATCTCATGAAACATTCAATACTTATTAAACTGGACAGGGAAAGTCGTGCTTTTCACTCTCCACCTAGTCTGTGCTCATAATTTGAGCAAAGCTGTTGCAGATAGCCCATTTGTCCCAGGGCAGCTTCCTCTTGATTGTAACCCTTAGCCTTTCCTTCAAACCTCTTTGTTCCCTGGCTTGACCTGGATTCTTCCACTCTGCCTGGCTCTTTGGTCAATTTCTCTTTGGAAGAGTCTGCATTTTTGTTGGGTTTCTCTGAGCTACTGTCTCTGAAGAGCCCTTAACAATTCCCTCCATCAGCCCAATAACTAAAGTACCATTACTCCCAGTCCATCCCAGTCAGTCAGTATCCTAAACATTCACTTGTCTAAGAGAGGAACTACATGTTGGCTGATCTATGGTCAACAAAGAGCCACTGTGTTACCAAGACCAGTGAGAAATGGATGCCGCCTTCAAAGAGTTCGTAACCTAGTTAAGAAGACAAAAGACAAGTGGATAGTTACTACTGCCTTAGAGGCAGGCGTGCTAAGGATGAGATGATGCACAAAATGTACCATTTCCGGAGGTAAGCTGACAAACTGGGAATAGACATTCCAGGCAGGAAGGAATGATATATGCAAAGGGCCATGTATCAGTTTGTCCAGAGAACTGCAGGTGTCTCTGGTTTGGCCAGAGAACTCTGGGTGGTCTAGCACAGCTGCAGTGAGATGACAGATAAAGACAGAGATTCTAGAAATGGCAATGTAGGCCATAACAGAGCTTCAATTGTACTCTGTGGTAATGAGGGGGACAATGAAGGAGACAAGCTCAGGGAGGAAAATAAGAGAAAAAGAGGCCAAGGAGATGATAGGTGAGAGCCAAGGCTTCAAGAATCCAAATAAAAAAGAGACAGGCAGGATGAATAACCAAACTGTGGTGAGTGCATTCAATAATAAAATACTGCTCGGCAATAAAAAGATACTCGCACATCCATGTTCAGCGCAGCACTATTCACAGCAGCCAAAAGGTAGAAGCAACCCAAGTGTCCGTCAACACGTGCATGGATAAACAAGACGCGATCTATCTGTACATTATTCCATTATTCCATCTTAAAAAGCAAGGAAATGTGGACACATGCAACAACATGGATGAATTTTAGGATATGATGCTAAATGAAGTCTGCCACAGAAAGAAAAATACTGTATGATGCCACTTATGAGGCATCTAAAATAGTCAAATTTACAGACACCCGAGCAGAATGGTGGCTTGAAAGGGCAGTAGGAAGAGGAAATGGGAAACTGTTTAATGGATACAGAGTTTCAGTTATGTAAAATGAAAAAGTCATACAACAATGTGAATATTCTTAAACTACTGAACTACAGGCTTACAAATGGTTAAGATGGTAAATTTAGCCAGGCTCAGTGGCTCAGCCTGTAATGCCGTGCTTTGGGAGGCTAAGGTGAGTGGATTGCCTGAGCCTGTGGGTTCGAGACCTGCCTGGGCAACTTGGTGAGACCTCATCTCTACAATAAATCAAAAAAATTAGCTGGGCATGGTAGCGCGTGCCTGTAGTTCCAGCGATCTGGAAGGCTGAGGCGGAAGGATCGCTGGAGCCCAGCAGGTTGAGGCTGCGGTGGCCGGGGGCATGCCACTGCACTCCAGTCTGGGTGGCAGAGGGAGACTCTAACTCAAAAAAAAAAAAAGAAGATAGTAAATTTTATGTTTCTTACCACAGTTAAAAACCTTGAAGCTTATTTTTTTGAGAGACAAATGAACTACTGATATATACCACAAAGTGGAAGAATCTCAAAAACCTTATACGTATTGAGGGAAAGATGCCAGACACAAAGGAGGACATACTATATGATTCTGTTCCCATGAAGCTCGAAAAGAGGCAAAACTAATTTATGGTGAGAGGAGTCAGGCAAGGGCATAGTTCTGGGGAAAGGAGCTACAACTGGAAAAAGAGGGTCATGAGGGAACTTTCTGAGGGGACAAATGTCCTGTGTCTTAATCTGGATGGCAATTTACACAGGTGGCATACATCTGTGAAAAGCTGTTCAGAACCCTACTGGGCATTTATTCCAAAGGAAAAGTGTATCAGAGAGATACCTACACCCTCACGTTTATTACAGCACTACTTCACAATAGTGAAGACATGGAATCCACCTGCGTGTCCATAAACAGACAAAAGGATGAAGAAAATGTGGTGTATGTACATGTGGAATAATATTCGGCCGTAAAAAAAGAATAAAATCCTGTCATTTGCAGCAACGTGGATGGAAATGGAGGTCATTTGAAGTGAAATAAGTCAAGGACAAAGAGACAAATAGCACATATTCTCACTCATATGTGGGATATAAAAAGTTGAGAGAATGACAGATACCAGAGGCTAGGAAGGGTGTGGGGCACAAGGATAAGGAGAGGTTGGTTAATGGGTATAAACATACAGTCAGATTAAAAAAATAAGTTCTTTTGTGAAGTGTCTATTCATGTCATGAAAAAGGGCTCAGCCTCACTAATAATCAGAGAAATGCAAATCAAAACCATACCGAGATATCACCTAACCCCAGTAAGAACGGCTGTCGTTAATAAAACAAATAACAACAGATGCTGGCGAGGATGTGAGAAAAAAGAATGCTTCTACACTGCTGGTGGGAATGCAAACTAGTACAACCTTTTTGAAAGACAGCGTGGCAATTTCTGAAAGAACTAGAAAATGACCTTCCATATGACCTAGCAATCCCCCTATTGGGAATATACCCAGAGGAGGAACTCAAATCATTCTACAAAAAAGATACCTGTACATATATGTTTATTGTAGCACTATTCACAATAGCAAAAACATGGAACCAACCATGCTGCCCATCGAAACTGGACTGGATTTTAAAAATGTGGTACATATACACAACGGAATATTATGCAGCCATAAAGAGAGGCAAACATATGGTCTTTGTAACAATTTGGATGGATTTAGAGTTTATCATACTCAGTGATCTATCACAGAAACAAAGAACAGAATACAGTATGTTTTCACTCATAAATGGGTCTTGAGCAATTATCATAATACTATAAGAAAGGGATTGGCAGTAGTGGGAAACTGCTGGGGGGCGGGGTGGGATTCGCAGTTGAAGGAAACTGCCAGGGGAGGGGGAGGCACACCTCATCAACAAGAGTACCTGCATAACGAACATTTGAATACCTAATCCTGAATTGTACCCCACATCTTTAAAATTAAAAATAAAAAAGTTCTAATTTTGATAGCAGAGTAGCGTGGCTATAGTTAACAACAATGTATTGTGTATTTCAAAGGAGCTAGAAGAGAGGACTTGAAATGTTCCCAACACATAGAAATAATAAATACTAAAGTTGATAATACCCTAACTTGATCATTATATAATCTGCTTGAAACCAAATATCATGTGTCCCATGAATATGTACAAAAATTAAAAATCAAGTATCTCTTTTTTTGAGTTGGAGTCTCACTCTGTCACCCAGAGGGCAGTGGCACACTCCTGGCCACCGCAGCCTCGACTGCCTGCCAAGTGCTGGGCTCCAGTGATCCTTCCGCCTCAGTCTTCCAAGTAGCCAGAACTACAGGCACGTGCTACCACACCCTGCTAATTTTTGATTTATTATACAGACGAGGCCTCACCAAGTTGCCCAGGCGGGTCTTGAACCCGTGGGCTCAGGCAATCCACTGCCTCCGTCTCCCAAAGTACTGGGATTACAGGTTGAGCCACTGAGCCCAGCCAAAAGGAACAATTTTAATACACTCTTATCTTAATCCCATCTAGCAAATGATCCCACAAGAAAGACAAGATATGGTCAAAACTCAGGTCAGGGGCTGGGTATGGTGGCTCATGCCTGTAATCCCAGCACTTGGCAGGCAGAGGCGGAGGCAGGAGGATTTCTTGAGCCTACATAACACAGCAAGACCCTGTCTCTACAAAAAATAAAAAACAATTAGCTGGGCATGGTGGCATGTACCTGTAGTTCCAAGCTACTCAGGAGGTTGATGGGCAGACTAGTTGGAGCCCAGGAGCTAGAGGCTACAGTGAGCCTCATGTGCCACTTCACTTCAGCCCAGGCAACAGAGTGAGGCGCTGGCTCAAACAGCAAACAAGAAAACAACTCTGGTCGAAACCTCTTGCCCTCTGCCACCCTGGATGAGATCCAACTGGGGATCCTGCTATCGTCTCAGCTGTGTCACCAAGGTGAACGAGTGTGAGGAGAAACCATTGGGAACTGACTGTCTCTGGAGCTTCCTTGAGATTGAGAACTTTTATCACATGAAAATGGTGGCAAATGAGAAAGAAATTAATGCTCTTTGGTACACAGGGGAGTTAAAATGCATTAGCACACTCTGTGTTTGACATCCTACTCACATGTTATTAGTTTTAAAAGAAAGTATATAGAAACCAATTAGGACCAAAAATCTCATTAAACCTCTTACAACAGGAGCCTACTTTGCTAAAGCATGCACAATATCTGGGCTTCAGGGACAAAAGTATAATTGAGGTAAAATTAATCAAAACCTACATAAAAAGAATAGCGAGAGACAGTTTATGAGGAAAATCTTACCTCGGTGTTAGAAACTCCTGACACCTGATCACCGAGTGCATAGTTCTGCTTATTATTATCTTCCACTATGAGCACTATATTTATAACTAGGCTGATATCACAGTAAAATGACAGTAAAATGCAGACGCAATTCATTTAACAATTAATCTACTGGAGCTAAAAATCCTTACCATGTCATTGATTGCCTGCTTAAAACCCTGCCTCAGTTTACGATTCCCACACCTTCTTTAGGAACACAAAGAAATGCAACACACGCAGCGAGACTTGTCTAGGAGAGAACCAGCAAGCGCTGGTGAGTTTCATAATTTTCCCAGTCGAAGGACCTCAACTTCCAAGAGCCTTTATTGCCACCACAAAGTCTACTGCTAATTAGAAGAGAAAACAGAGAAGCACATCTTTCTTCATAAAACTGAATCAGGAAAGTGTTATATCTGAAGGCAGAAAAAGAATCAACAGGTTCAGGTTATAAAGAGGAAGATGGTTCCAACTAAAGAAGAGATTCCCATCATTTAAAAGACTGAATAATGCACACTGATAAGCAACTATGTGAAATAATTCTCAAAATAATGTTTTAATAACAAAAAAGAAGAAAAAAATAAAAGAGTGAATAATCTCACTCTAAAGCTGTCTTTTTACTGATCTTAATCTGTATGTTCTCTCTAATTTCTCAATATAAGAACTGATGCCAGCTACAATCTTATTTCTTTTTTAATTCTTCGACTAGTGAATTCCTCTGCTGGACTTTAGGAATAGGAGGCTAGAGGAAGAGTTAAACTACCCTTGTGAAGGTTGTCATCCCTGAATTTTTCATAAAAGAATCTTATTTTTCTAGTTTGGCCCCAATGATTCTTTACCCACAATTTTTTCTTCACAAATTCATCCTTCATAAAGAGCTTTACAGTTGATTCTTATGGTATTTTTTTCAGTCCTTAAGACCATTTTATATAACAGTAGCAAGCCAAAACCCAGAAAGGGGAGAGATTAGTCCCAAATCATCCACCAAATCAGTAGCAGAGTCAGGAATAGATCAAAGCATCTGGACAAAGATTCAGAAGGCATACTTATCAAATGTGCTGATGATATGAAGCTGAAAACGATAACCAATACACAGAATGACATAATCAGGATTCAAAAAATACCCCAAGAAGCTAGAAATATGGGTTGAAAACAAGATACATTTAGCAAGGATAAAGAGTTACAAGTAGGTTAGTTTTAAAAAAAAAATCAACTGTAGATGTTCAGAGGAGAGTCACCAAAATAGTAACAGTAGCTATTTGAAGAGTAGGATTTTAGATTTTAGATGATTTTACTTTACTTTGGTCTTCGTATTTTTCTGCATTATTTAAATTTTTTACAATGAGCAGGAAGCATTAAAATAAAATAAAATAAACCAGCACCGCAAACACAAACAAAATAAATACCTGATGGGAGAGAGCTGGATTGAGAGCAGGTCACTGATTTGAAAGTTTTGTGGGACCCAAGTCTGTTGTGAAGCAACAATAACGTGATTCAGTTGCTGAATAACAAACTGCACTTGGAGGCTGCAAATGACATATGTCGGTATCATGGGCACTAACAGCCTCCTTGCAAGCTGAGCCACACATCTAGACCCAGTTCTAAGTGCTTATGTGGCAGAAGGCACACCCAACAACATACTTCAGGAGGTAAATTAGAAAGTCAGAATATGGCTGGGCTCGGTGGCTCAGCCTGTAATCCTGCGCTTTGGGAGGCCGAGGTGAGTGGACTGCCTGAGCCCGCGGGTTCGAGACCTGCCTGGGCAAATTGGCAAGACCCCATCTCTACAATAAATCAGAAATTAGCCGGGTGTGGTAGCGCGCGCCTGTAGTTTCAGCTACTTGGAAGGCTGAGGCGGAAGGATCGTCGGAGCCCAGCAGGTGAAGGCTGCGGTGGCCGGGAGCAGCCACTGCACTCCAGTATGGGTGACAGAGTGAGACTCCAACTCAAAAAATAAATAAATAAATAAATAAAATAAAAAGTCAGAAAATGTCCAAAGGACCTTCATAGCATGTCAGAGATTTTGAAACCATATCACATGAAGAACAAATGAGGAAAGAAACAATGTTCGGGCAGTAGGATACATGTCAGTCCTTTGAAGAAAATTAGCTATATAAGATGGAGTACATTTTTTAGCACTGAATCTGAAGGTAGAAATAGAATCAACAGATTCAGTTTTAAAGAGGAAGATGTTTCCAACAAAAAGAAGAGAGTCCCATCATTTCTGAGACTGAATTATCTAGAACCTATGTCATTAAGTATCCATATGCAGCAGCTGAACATATTCCCAACAAATGGGATTTGCACTTTAGGAAAGAAACTGGGATAGATGGCTTCAGGTTCCTTCAGCTTTTTTTATTTTTTTTTGAGTTGGAGTGTCACTCTGTCACCCAGACTGGAGTGCAGTGGCTGCTCCCGGCCACCGCAGCCGCGACCTGCTGGGCTCCGGCGATCCTTCCGCCTCAGCCTTCCAAGTAGCTGGAACTACAGGCACGGGCTACCACGCTCGGCTAAATTTTTTTTTTTTTTTTGATTTATTGTAGAGATGAGGTCTCGCCAAGTTGCCCAGGCGGGTCTCGAACCCGCGGGCTTAGGCAATCCACTCACCTCAGCCTCCCAAAGCGCAAGATTACAGGCTGAGCAACCGAGCCCAGCTCCTTCAGCTTTTAAGGTTCTATGATCCAGGCACTGTCAACCTGCAAGAACAAAGTCCAACAGAAAAGAGGTTTGGTGCCTTAGTCATTCTGGTATAAACCTGACAACATAGAGTGATTAAGCTCCTTAAAACACCTCTCATATTGTTCACAATAATCCAAAGAAGTCTAAATTTCATCTGCTGAAGAGATGTCTATTAGGTTTGCTGGTAGGATAATATATCGCTGCCCAAGAGTAATGGCTTCTTTCTCTTATTAGCAGATTAATAATCCACGGTTCAACTTGGTTAGAATATCTGAGTTATATGACCAGAGTTCCAACCTGACTTTTGGGAAAGATAAATGGAGAGGGAACAATGAGAAACAAGATGAAAAATTGCCCACAGTTTAAAAAGAAGTTATTTTTAAAGTACCCTAGATATAGGATTTGTTCCCTTTTTGGCTAGGCCTTACACACATTATAATTGGAAACCAGTATTTTCTAAACAAAGCTATTATTAAATGGCTACATTTCCTAGCAAGAGTTTCTTTACGGGTGGGGAAAAACAAATTTTTTTCTTACCTTGGGTTCATAATGATGAGTGAGTAACACAACCCTTAAGGACCAGGGATAGTTACACCAGCAAAAGCAGCCATTCCCTGAGAGCCTGAGGCCAGGGAGAGCCGGCTGGGAAAGAGCAGAGGCCCAGGAATGACAGCGTGGGCCCACACAGACTCCATCCCTTCCCAACTCCATGACCCCATTATATAATGAGTTCGCTAGAAATACCTTTCCTCCTAACCTTCTAAGACAAAAGAGCAGCTCTAGGTCACTTTGATTGCCTCACTGGTTCTCCATTTCCAGTATTTAGAAACAGCTGCAAATATAAGGAAAGAGTGGTAGAAACAAGACTAAAGAAATGCTCCTCAACCCACAGATGTCTGAAGAAAGGATTCCAAATCGATCGCACACAAACATCCCGCACTGACCCTCATTCACTCTCTCTCCCCCCAACCTCTCTCTTCCCAGAATTCTGATGTGTACCTAAAGAAAGTAGAAACAGCATATGGTAGGTCCTGCTGATTAAAAGATTAGCCGAATCCAGGACATATGTCAGAAGGCTCATCTCAGATAGCTATAACAAGCTAAAGCTAAGTTTAAACACTAAAGTTAATTTACCAAACCACAAAAATCACAGGTAGGAGATCCAAACAATCACTAATGGGAGACTGAGGTCTTTGCTGCATAAGTACATATTCACAGAAGTAACAGCATAAGACTGGGGCCAAAAGAGAGAGCAGGCTCTCCGGCCATGTGGGGTGATGTCACACACGTCTGAGACTAAGAGCTAGCGCATTCTGGAGCGAGGTGCCGACCGTCCACTTCTGCAGTGCTCTTGGCGCTTCAACTCAACCTCTGCTCAAAGCACAGTCCCTCCAGCGTGTCTCCAGGGCTGCACTCTCAGTTGCCGTGAATCCCAGGAAGCTGCTTCTCCGCCATCACTGTCTTAGCCACCAAGGCAGCCCCTCCCAGCCACCTCCAAAAGGCTCAAGTAAATATCTGGCACAATCCATTAAGAACGAGAAATTGTCCATGTACTTAACCAGTAAAAAGAACGCCTAATTGTCTGCCAAAACAACATTCAAAATAAGGTCACCAGATACACACAAGATCTCTCCCAACTAACTCACAAATAAGACAGAACGTTTTTAGAAGGTTTCTCGTTTCCTATTCTTTTTTTCTTTTTGAGTCGAAGTCTTACTCTGTCACCCAGGCTGGAGTACAGTGGCACACTCATGGCCACCCCAGAGTTGACCTGCTGGGCTCCGGCGGGCCTTCCACCTCAGCCTTCCAAGTAGTTGGAATTACATGCACATGCTACCACGCCTGGTTAATTTCTTTTTTTTTTTAATTGTAGAGAAGAGGTCTCGCCAATTTGCCCAGGCTGGTCTCAAACCTGAGAGCTCAGGTAATCCACTCATCTTGGCCTCTCAAAGTGCTGGGATGACAGGCTGAGCTACCAAGCCCAGCCCCTATTCACATTCTTGTAACACCTAGACTTCCCATAGGAAGAGGCCCCACACCTAGGTAGCGTCGACTAACACTCTCAGAGAATGCACCTGGAACCCACTCAAGAGATCCTTCTATTTCACAGTCCAATAGCTTGATTCAGGACACAGGGCTGAGCTCAAGGCTCATTCCTTTTCTCCTAGGAGCAATATTCCAGAAATAGTCTCTCATCTGAGTCAATAAAAACAGGCCACAACAGCAGCCCCTACCTTACTGGGAGAAAATGAGATATAAAAGACAAGAGCACAGGATAAGAATATCTTCCAGAAACCAACGCTGACTCCAGACATAAAAGAACACACCTAACAACTCCTTCTTCCACTCTGCATCAAACTGTTACATCCTTCTCTCAAAATTATATACCCCCAAAACAACAGTTCCCTGTTGCTTTTGTACCTACACTCCAGGTTATAAAGCTCAACACACAGGCATCAAAAACCAACGAGCTCTGACTGCTCACATTCTGAGTGCAGGAAAAAAAGTAGCTGTGGGATATTAGCTCACCAAGGAATATAGCAGGATCTACAGTGCTGTGTTTAACACCTATATGTGAGAAAATCTCCCACAAAGGAAATGAATGTACCTAAAATCGAAATACAAGCATTTTCCCTATTATCTCTAGTCCTATCTCCAGGAATGATCAAGTAGACAATATCAGAGCCCTGTTTCTAATTAATCCATACTTTCTCAGGAAAGCATGTCCTCTATAAATAAGGTTTACTGAAGTGGGTGTTCCATGTGTATGTTGTTTATAACTACATAGCAGTAATGTTTATATTATTTCACCAGAATTAAATTAGTAAAAATCTGAAGCTGATTCAAATATATTAAGAGGTATATGGTAAGCCCTAGAGCAATCACTAAGGAAATAACTAAAAAAATAGTGAAAAAAATTTAAAGAATAAAAATATTACATTGAAACATATTCACCGAATGCAAAAGAAAGCAGTAAAGAAGGAACAGAGGAGAAACAACAAAAAAACCCATGAGATACATACATACAAGAATGCAGTGGCAGATATAAATGCAACTGCTTCAATAGTAACATTAAATGTACACGGCAGAACCAATTCAACGAAAGGCAGAAAATGTCAGACTGGATAAAGAAATCAAGATCTAACTACTTACTGAAGACACATTGTTATTTATTTATTTATTTATTTTTTTTTTTGAGTTGGAGTTTCACTCTGTCACCCAGACTGGAGTGCAGTGGCCACTCCTGGCCACCGCAGCCTCAACCTGCTGGGCTCCGGCGATCCTTCCGCCTCAGCCTTCCAAGTAGCTGGAATTACAGGTGCATGCTACCACGCCCGGCTGATTTTTTTTTTTTTTTTTTTTTTATTGTAGAGATGAGGTCTCGCCAAATTGCCCAGGCGGGTCTCGAACCCGCAGGCTCAGGCAATCCACTCACCTCAGCCTCCCAAAGCGCGAGATTACAGGCTGAGCCACCGAGCCCAGCTTGAAGACACATTTTTAGATTCAAAGATACAAACAGATTAAAAGCAAAAGAATGAAAAAAGATATATCCTGACAGAAATGAAGGCAAAGAATTCAACAATAATAATTGGAGATTAATAGGCCCCATCTTTAATAATGGATAGAACAACTAGGCAGAAGATCAACAAGAAGACTTGAACAACACTATAAACCAACTAGACCCACAGACATCTATAGAACATCCCACTCAGCAACAGCAAAACGTATATTTTCCTCAAGTGCATATGAACATTCTCCAGAGTAAGTCATATGCTATGCCATGAACCGAATATTCTAAATGACAGAAATAAGAAAAAATATGCTCGCCAATCAAATTGCTTTCTGTTGTTGCTTTCTAACTTCATTCCAATTGTGGTTGCGATTAATTACATTTATTGAGATTTGTTTTATTGAAGAGCAAACTAAGCCTAAAGCAAGCAGAAGGAAGAAAATAATAAAGACTAGGGTAGAAATTAATGAAAAAAAGAACAGGAAAACAAAAGAGAAAATGAATGAAACCAAAAGTTGTTTCTTTGAAAAGATCAACAAAACTGACAAAACTTCAGCTAGATTAACAAAGAAAGAAGAAACTTAAATTACTAGAATCGGAAATGAAGGAGACAACATTACTACTGACTTTATGGGGGAAAAAGGATTATAAAGTGACACTAAGAACAATTGTATGCCAATAAATTAGACAACTTAGATGAAATAGACAAATTCCTAGGAAGACATAAACTACCAAAACTGACTCAAGAGGAAATAGACAATCTGAATAGACCTGTAAGAAGAAAAGAGACCGGGCGCGGTGGCTCACGTCTATAATTCCAGTACTTTGGGAGGCCAAGGTGAAAGGACCACCTGAGCCCACGGGTTTGAGACCAGCCTGGACAACTTGGTGAGACCTCATCTCTACAATAAATCAAAAATTAGCCAGGTGTGGTGGCGCATGTCTGTAGTTCCAGCTACTTGGAAGGCTGAGGCGGAAGGATTGCCTGTGCCCAGCAGTTTGAGGCTGCAGTGGCCATGAGCGTGCCACTGCACTCCAGCCTGGGCAACAGAGACTCCAACTCAAAAAAAAAAAAAAGAAGAAGAAGAAGAAGAAAAGAGACTAAATTACTAATCAAAAAACTACTCATGAAAAAAGCTCAGGCCTTGATGGCTCCACTGGTAAACTCTACCAAACATTTAAGGAAGAATTAATACCAAACCTTTACAAACTCTTCCAAAAAACAGAAGAGGAGGGAATACTTCCCAATTCATTTATGAAGTCAGTATCACCCTGATACCCAAACCGATGGAGACATTATAAGAAAACTAGAGACTTGTATCTCTTTGGTCTGTAGATATTGAATATGGACGCAAATAAATCACAGGTTGAGTATCTCTTATCCATGCCTGGGACTAGGAGTATCTGATTTTTTTTTTTTTTGGTGCTGGGTGGGGGGTTGAGGGATGAGGGAGTGGTATTTGCATTATACCAACCGGCTAAGCATCCCTAATCCAGAAATCAGAAATCCAAAATGCTCTAATAAGTATCTTCCTTGAGCATCGTGTAGGTGCTCAAAAAGTTTCGAATTTTGGAGCATTTCAGATTTGAGATACTCAACCAGTACTAGCAAACTGAATCCAGCAACATATAAAAAAAATTATACGTTGTGACCAAGTAGGATTTATCCCAGGAACACAATGTTCATTTACCATCTGAAAATCAATTAATGTAGTACACTGTGTCAACAGAATAAAAAATACATGATCATCTCAATGGATGCAAAATCATTTAACAAAATCCAAATGACAGAAACACTCAGTAAACTAGAAACACAATTTCTTCAACTTGAGAAAGGGTATCTACAAAAAAAATTCATAGCTAAATGTTTTTAATAAATTAAAAGGAAGAAAAAAACCCACCAATAATCCCACCAATGAATGATAAGAGCACATTGGTTAGTATCCTCTCAGCTATATGTATATTCATTTTGGGCACATTCTTTCACCAAAGTGACAGCAAGAAGGCAGACTACTCCCCTGAAAATAATCAAGGTGAGGCTGCATGTCAAACATCTCCTCAAAAGACCAAAAATGATGGAAAACACAAACTCTCCCCATCAATGATACCAAGACATAGCTTATGTTCCAGTATTGCCCCCGGTGTCAGCTTGTAAAGAGTATCATTGGCCGAACACTGTGGCTCACACTTGTAATCCCAGCACTTTGGGAGGTGGAGGCAAGAGGACTGCCAGAGACCGCGGGTTCAAGACCAGCCTGGGCAACATGGTGAGACATCGTCTCTACAATAAATCAAAAAATTAGCCAGGCATGGTAGCACGTGCCTGTAGTTCCAGCTACTTGGAAGACTAAGGCGGAAGGTTCACCTGAGCCCAGCAGGTCGAGGCTGCAGTGGCCATGAGTGTGTGCCACCGCACTCTAGCCTGGACGACAGAGTGATACTACAACTCAAAAAAAAAGGGTATCATTTTGTACATCTGCTCCCTACTAATTCCACTTGAGTGGGCACAAGGGACTGAACAATGCTGGTTATGGAAGGGCTTGGCTTGCAAAGAGTTCCCATGTAGACCATCATATCTGAGACCCCCAGACTCGCACAATCAGGACAACAATTTTTTAAAGATAGTCATAACAAACATTTATATAGCACTGACTATGTGCCAGGCACCATTCTACAGGCTTTACACAAATTTTCACTCAATAATCTCAACAATGACACAGGTCCATTATTATCCTTACCTCACAGCAAACAGGTTAAATAATTTGCCCAAAGTAATGGAAGAACTGGGACTCAGACTCAGAAAACCTGACTCTAGACTCAGCCCGTGGTTTGTTTTGTTTTGTTTTGTTTTTGTTTTTTTGAGTTGGAGTCTCACTCCTTTGCCCAGACTGGAGTACAGTGGCATGCATACTCACGGCCACCGCAGCATCGACCTGCTGGGCTCCAGCGATCCTTCCACCTCAGCCTTCCGAGGAGCCAGAACTACAGGCACATGCTACCACGCCCAGCTATTTTTTATTTTATTGCAGGGACAAGCTCTCACCAAGTTGCCTGGGCTGGTCTCGAACACGCGGGCTCAGGGAATCCACTCGCCTTGGCCTCCCAAAGTGGTGGGATTATAGGCTGGGCCACAGAGTCCAGTCAGCCCCTAGTTTTAACTACTATGTTATGCTGTCTCCTAACAGCAGAGGAATGAGCAAACCTAAAATACAAAAAGGGACAAGAATAAGTAGGAAAAAATATGGAGAGGCTCCATTTTTATCCCTTAACAGTTAAGCTCCAAATTCAAGCTGACTCAAGTTAAGAAATTTAAGCTGTGGTTATCGCAGAAAAGCAAAATGGGTACTGGGGAAACTAGATATCCACATGCAAAAAAATGAATTTGGATCCTTACTTTACATAAAATTCCACTCAAAATTAATCAAAGGAAGCTGGGTGCAGGGGTGTGCACCTGTAGTCCTTGCTACTAGGGAGGCTAAGGTGGGAGGATCACTTGAGCCCCAGAGCTTAAGGCAACATAGTGAGACACTGTCTTAAAAAAAAAAAAAGAAAGAAAAGATAAAAGACCTACACATAAGAATTAAAACTATAAAACTCTCAGAAGAAAATATGGAAAAACTTCACAACATTGGATCTGGCAATAATTTCTTGAATATGACACCAAAAGCATAGACAACGAAAGAAAAAAACAGATGAAGCAGGCACAGTGGCTCCCGCTTGTAATCCCAGCACTTTGGGAGGCTAAAGTGGGAAGATTGCCCAGGAGTTTGAGACCAGCCAGGGCAACACAGTGAGACTTCATCTCTACAAAAACTTAAAAATTTAGTTGGGCATGGTAGCGTACACTTGTGTCCCAGCAACTAGGGAGGCTGATGGGAAGATTGCTTGAGCCCAGAAGTTTTAGGCTGCAGTGAGCCATGATCATGCCATTGTATTCCAGCCATTGCTAGAATCATGCCATTGCAACAGACTAAGACCTCAACTCAAAAAAAAGATAAGATGTTGGATTTCATCAAAATTAAAAACTTGCACATCAAAGGTTACTATCAATAAAATGAAAGGCAACCCATGGAATGGGAGAAAAGATTTGCAAATCATATATCTGATAAGGGATTAATACATAAAATATATAAAAAACTAAAACTCAACAACAAAAAAAAGTCAAACAACTCAATTTTAAAATGGGCAAAAGGTCACCAGGTGCAGTAGCTCACACCTGTAATCCCAGCACTTTGGGAGGCAGAGGCAAGAGTTGCCTGAGCCCAGGTATTCAAGACCAGCCTGGGCAACTTGGTGAAACATCATCTCTACAATTAAAAAAAAAAAAAATTAGCTGGCCGTGGTTCTAGCTACTTGGAAGGCTGAGGCAGAAAGATAACCTGAGCCCAGCAGGTCGAGGCTGCAGTAGCCTAGAATGTGACACTCTAAAGAGTCATCCCCCCCCCAAAAAAAATTAAAGGACTTGAATAGATATTTCTCCAAAGAAAATATACAAATGGCTAATGAGCATATAAAAAGATACTCAACATCACTAGTCATCAGAGAAATAAAATTTAAAAACCACAATAAGCTCCCTACTTCCCTTCCTCCTCCTTCCTTTAAAAAAAAAAAGAAAGAAAAGAAAAGAAAACCACAATAAGATATCCCTTCACACCCACTGGGATGGCTAGTATCAAAAACTCAAAATAAGCGTTGGCAAAAATGTGAAGAAATTGAAATGTAAAATGGTGCAGCCACTTTGAGAAACAGTCTGGCAGCTACTCAAAATGTTATACATAGAACTATCATATGATCCAGCAATTACACTCCTAGGTATATACCCAAAAGAAATGAAAACAGTCTTGAAGAGATTTACATACACTCATGTCCGTTGTAACATTATTCGCAATAGCCAAAAGGTGAAAGCAACCGAGTGTCCACTGGCATAACAATGGAGAAACAAAATGTGGTATAGACACACAATGGAATGTTATTCAGCCTTAAAAAGAATATTCTGCCGGGCTTGGTGGCTCAGCCTGTAATCCCAGCGCTTTGGGAGCCCGCGGGTTCGAGGCCCACCTGGGCAACTTGGCGAGACCTCATCTCTACAATAAATTTTTTAAAAATCAGCTGGGCATGGTAATGCCTGCCTGTAATTCCCGCTACTCGGAAGGCTGAGGCGGAAGGATCGCTGGAGCCCAGCGGGTCAAGGCTGCGGTGGCTGGGAGCATGCCACTGCCCTCCAGTCTGAGTGACGGAGTGAGACTCCAACTCAAAAAAAAAAAGAATATTCTGACACAAGCTACAATGTGGATGAACCTTAAGGATATTATACAAAGTGAAATAAGCCAGTCACAAGAACAAATATCTTGTGAGTAGTAAAATTCACAGAAACAAGACAGAATGATGACTGCCACGGGGTGGGGGTGGAGGAGTAGTATCTAATGGGCACAGAGTTTCAGCGGAGGAAAAAGTCATTCTGGAGCTGGAGAGTGGTGATGGCGGCTCAACAATGTGAATGTATTCAACACCACTGAACAATACACCTAAACACTGTTTAAATGGTAAGGTTTATGTTGTATATGTTTGGACACAAGTAAAAATAAAAGGGGCAGTCGGGCGTGGTGGCTCAAGCCTGTAATCTCAACACTTTGGGAGGCCAAGGTGAGAGAAGTGCCTGAGCCCAGGGGTTCAAGACCAGCCTGGGCAACCTGGTGAGACCTTGGCTCTACAATATATCAAAAAATTAGCTGGGCATGGTAGTGTGCGCCTGTAGTTTCAGCTACTTGGAAGGCTGAGGTGGAAGGATTGCCGGAGCCCAGCAGGTCGACGATGGGGTGGCCCTAAGTGTGCCACTGCACTCCAGCCTGGGCGACAGAGTGAGGCTCCAATCCAAAATAAATAAAATAAATAAATAAAAGGGGCAAAGTGGAAAAAGATTCCAAGAAATTCTTAGAATAAATTCAGGAGGCGTTTTATATGCTAAAGTCATACTCCATCTAAAACACAGTAAAGTTCAACTAAAAAATCTTAATTATTTAATTACAAATATTTGAATCTCCTATATCAAGACTTCTTTACTGCACTGCAGTTCACCAAGCTCAGCTATAACCTAAAGTAAAAGTTCCCTTTGCAGCATAAACCAAGCTAGGGCAAAACAGATGATTAAACCACATGGGATTCAGCGTTTGGTTCTTCAGTTCTAGCTGTAGTCTTAAGAGATTAAGGAACAGAGACTATTAGCGTAATATGTTTTTGTTTTTGTTTTTTTTTGAGTTGGAGTCTCACTCTGTCGCCCAGACTGGAGTGCAGTGGCCGGCCGCTCCCGGCCACCGCAGCCTCAACCTGCTGGGCTCCAGCAATCCTTCCGCCTCAGCCTTCCAAGTAGCCGGAATTACAGGTGCGTGTTACCACGCCCGGCTAATTTTTTATTTATTGTAGAGATGAGGTCTCACCAAGTTGCCCAGGCGGGTCTCGAACCCACAGGCTCTAACCCTCCCAGTCACTGGGTAAACAATATCATACCGGCTTCATTGTGGTGCTTTGTTTGAATCTGCATAATGCCTTTCATTTTCTCCAATGGGAGATGAACAGGGTCTTATTAACAGAAGAAAGGTCATAAATGATCAATTCAGGAGATAATCTGAACCCACCAGCCACCTCGGAGCAAGCAACTAAAACAGGTTATGTTAACATACTCCCTGCTATTCAAGAGTCAACAGACCACCAGCTCTGCCCCTATCATCAGCCATCTTAGTCCATATTTACTTAGACCGAACTGCATCCTTCAGCTGAAGTGCCCGGGCATCAAACTGCTTCTCTTCTCACCAGAATCCACTTGGATAAGAGAACTATGGCTACGAGGCAAATGCTGCAGCCCAGAAGGGTGTGTGGGCAAGGAGAGTTAGGAGACTTTGGCTGGCTGGGACCTTGCATTCCCTTCCCACTAGTAACTTTGCTGCCAGGACAGTGATTACTGTCTGAAAGCTTACTTTCTGCGCCTGTTCCAAAGATGTTATGCTCAATAAACCCTCTGATCTAGAGGCTGCTGAGAGCTATTCTTGTTCCTTAGCTTTTTTTTTTTTTTTTTTTTTTGGTGAAAGAAGAGTGTTTCAGAAACAGCTACAGATGCACTAAGCAGGAAGGGTGGGTGGGGGGACCACCTCAGCAATGGAATGAAAAGACCATGGAGTAAACAGGGAGACAGGAGGCAAACTGACTAGGTGAACAATTAAGAGACCTAAAAAGAAATACACTAAATTCTCATTCCAAACCCCAGGCTTGTAACTAACCATAGCAATATCTAAAAAGTCATTCTTGAAGAAAAACTAAACTTCAGTTTAATGCATTACAAATAAAGGGAAAAATTAATACATTAATCACAGTTAAAACTTTATCCACCTTAAGAAAACTTCAGATCAGAAGAAACACTTATTTGCAATGATTCAGCCACATTTCTTTCTGTGAGCAATCAGAGAATAAGATTTTGAACTTACTGCTAATAAAATGCTCATTAAGTGAAAAACATTAAGATGTTAACTTGAAGAGATTCATTAAGGGCCTCAAATTACTTACCTCAAAAGTTGTTTGGTCAGATTTTAGTTCACAAGACCTCACTGGCGTTCCTGCTAAGCAGGGCAGGACACAGTTAACACGGGAGACTCCAAGCAAACGCCCCCAGTGCTTTCCTTCCAGCCCTGCAGTGGCCCCTCAAAGCACTCTTCCTTTGTGGAGCATTAGGTCAGCAGAGGCAGCTGAAGTAGCAATGGTACTAACAAATAGAATCGTAAAGGTGAAGTGATACATTTGATTTTTCTTTTTTTTGAGTCGGAGTCCCACTCTGTCGCCCAGGCTGGAGGGCAGTGGCACGCTCACAGCCACCGCAGCCTCAACCTGCCGGGCTCAGGAGACCCTTCCGCTTCAGCCTTCCAAATAGCTGGGACTACAGCATTTGATTTTTCTTATAGCAAAGCAATGAAACGGCTCTCCTAGGGGGAGGAAAAGATACAGGGTCCTGTTTGTTGCTGTCACAACAAAAATAGCAGTTTCCAAGCAGCTGCATTTTAAGACTCTTCCTGAAGGATCAAGTAGGGAGAGACAAATTGTTTAAACACAAATAACTTTGACAATGTAGGCCTACAAGCATGTGAAGTACTTTTCACTGCTACAGCCTAAACTAAGTATTCTTAGAACAGAAAGCTCTGCAGTCTCTCCGCTGTTTTTCACCTGCTGAGGAGACACGATGCTGGGGTGGTCACTAGATGCCCTGCATTCCAGGCCCAAAGACATACTCTTGGGCCATTGTCAACTGGCACACTAGTCTGGGGTTAAGTGTCTGAAAACTTCACTTGCAACGCAAGCCCTTCCTAAGGTTACCAGAGGACATACTAAGGGACAGGCAGCTAAGAGTGTGCTCACTCAGCGTAGAAATCCTTTCCAGGTGGGAAGTCACCACAAACAACCTTTATAAGCTGCAGAAGTCAGAGCTGGACACCTCCGCAGTCTTACTAATAACCTTTTATATATGCTACCCTTGATCATGAACTTAGTGGCCAAAGTTACATAATCCACAAGCTCAAACTCTCAGATCAGCTTCTCTGACACAGGCTCTTGTTTTCTAAACTACCCAAAGCTAACAGTGTCATGGGTGTACAACACAGGCTCTTAGGGAAAGGTGCCAGAGCACAAGGCAGCATCATTCCTGCTGGCTCCGTGGAGTGCAGACTTCTGGGGCATACCATTTTTTTTTTTGCCATCAGCTAAGAGAACACAGACTCTGAGAAAAGTTAACTCCCTGGGCCACCCTCATCCAAAGACATCAAGGTCTATCTACAAAGAAAAGCAGAACATTTTCTTTTCCCCGAGTCGGAGTCTCACTCTGTCGCCCAGACTGGAGTGCAGTGACACACTCCCAGCCACCACAGCCTTGAACTGCTGGGCTCCGGCAGTCCTTCTGCCTTAGCCTTCCAAGTAGCCGGAACTACAGGCACATGCTACCACGCCCGGCTAATTTTTGATTTATTGCAGAGATGAGGTCTCGCCAAGTTGCCCAGGCGGGTCTCAAACCCGCAGGCTCAGGCAATCCATTCACCTCGGCCTCCCAAAGCGTGGGATTACAGGCTGAGCCACCGAGCCCGGCCAAAGCAGAACATTTTTAAGGCTAAGGTGACATCTTAATTTTTACAGAAGACAAAGATGAAGATGTACTTCAGAAATACTCGACGGCAGGCTCAAA
This sequence comes from Tarsius wallacei, assembly GCA_963574415.1. NCBI lineage: Eukaryota > Metazoa > Chordata > Mammalia > Primates > Tarsiidae > Tarsius > Tarsius wallacei. The sequence goes on from CAUYQG010252326.1 coordinate 21,969, forward strand.
ATGCTAAACCTAAAAACAGGATGACAATTTCTCAAAAAATGTAACACTTATTACCATATGATCCAGCAAGTCCTCTTCTGGGTATATGCCCAAAAGAAGTGAAAGCAGGGTGTCAAACAGACATTTGTATACCTGTGTTCATAGCAGCATTGTTCATAACAGCCAAAAGGCGGAAACAACCAAACAACGTGGTATATAAAAACAAAGGGTTATTATTTGTCCTTCAAAAGGAAGGAGATTCTGACACACACTGCAACAGGGAGGTACCTTTAAGACATTATGCTAAGTGAACTAATCAGTGCTTCACAGTTCACTAGGCGTGGTCGTCGACATTATATTACGTAATTCTTACGACCACTACTCTGCGAAACAGTTGATATCACCACAACCCCCATTTTACAGACGGTGAAAAGAGGCCCAGAGAAGCTAAGTAACTTGCTCAAGGTCATACAGTAAGAGGTAGAGACAAAAAATTTAAAATTCAATTTTTCTAAACCAAATTTCCACACTCCTTTCAATACATCATGCTGAGCTTTCTCTTGACCTCCATGATAGTCTTCAATGGAACTTTATAGAAGGAGGCATTATGGTTTGAAAGAGAGAGTCCTGGACTTGGAGTTAGAAGACTTAGGATTCATTCTCAGCTTTGTCAAGAAACAACTGTGAGAACTTTCATAACACACAATATCTTTAAGACTAAGTTTCCTCATTGGGAAAAGGTATATTTTTAAAAGTACAAAATAAACTCAACAGAGTTTGAAGATTAAAGAAGGTAGTATATGAAAGAGTAGCACAAAGCACTGAATAAGTGAAAATAGATGTCAGAAAGGCATAAAGGTGAGCTTTTGTAGACTTGTACCACCAGTATTTTTCCCTGATTGGGCTTTAGTGTGGTAAGTGACATTCAAACAATCTTTCCAGTAACCTCTTGAGAAAACTGGCTGGGTCTTTGCTACTTCAGGCAAATACTCTAAGTCTAATTCATTAGCAACAGTGAAAGTGATGTGATTATTCTCTGCACTGAGTTCATCAGAGAAGTCTGGGGAATGAAAATGAAAGCACAGGCCTGACAGAGTCAAGAAAAGAGAGGGAAGAGGTTACATGGTCACAAGAATCTGTTCAAGGCTCAACTAGTCATTTCTTGGCTATTTAGAAAAAGGAGGAGCCAGAAGCTTAAAGCAGCTGCTCCATGGCCCTTGGAAAGAATAAGGACAGCAGCCAAGCCAGAAGCAAAGCCACTGAAAGGAAAAGCAACAAAGCAAGAGATAAAGCAAGCATAAAGGAATGCGACCAAGGGAACAGGTCCCAGAGGAAAGGGAGTTGCCTGGAAAGCCCACATGAATACAGGAATAAACAAACACCACATAACTTATACCCATTTGCACTTCATACTCCAGTCCAGAATTTGGTGCTTCATTCAAACACCCACATTTGTCATACTGCTCTTGGGTCACAAATGGATGTGGGAAAAGGCAGTTTGTAATTCCCGATTTTTACAGAAAAATCACATTTATCATTAAGGCCTCACCATAGTATCTGGATTGTTTCCTAGGTGTAGATATGTATTTAGTCGTGAGATTTATAAACTTGTGTTTGCTTCAAAATGTCTCTGGGGTCAGGTAAGGCAGTCTTATTAGCACATCTCGCCCCCTGCTCCCTCATCCCAGCCCTCCTAACACACACACTTCACACTTTTGCTTTTATTCCCAGATGTGCCAAGTATTGTATACAGTAAGTCGCTGTAGGGACAGGACATTTTACCATTAAATGAAAATAAAGAAGAGAAAGAGAAACAAACATCATAGCCCAGCCCTGCCACACACTACAATCTAGACCAAGCTGTTCATGTGCGTTACTGTCACTGGGAATATCTGGCAAGGTTTGCATCTGGAGCTAAATCAAGTGCCTCATCTGTTGGGTTTGCCTCTTTAACTCAATGTTAATTTTTCAACTGTTTACAAGAACAATTTAATAACTGTTGAGAAAATAAAAAATCATAGGCACAAAGGGAGCAAGAGATGGAAGAAAAGCCAGATTCAGGTTTCACAGCACAGGAAGCTCTCACTCCTCTCCGTTTACTGACAGCTCCCTCCTGGGGCGGCTCCGACCAGCTCCACGTCTGGCTCAGCTTCATCCACTACAGATGGATCTCTGCAAAATGACTTAGCCCATGGGCTGCAGAAATCGCCAAGTAAAGTAAAATGTCAAAGGTCTAAATCCCCATGAATCATTCACCGAAGTCATGGAGAGAAGCAGAAAAAATCTTAAGAGAAAAGTTTTCAGATGACCTAAGCACAGAAAACACTTTGGCAACTAAGATGCCTCAAAAGGGTTTGCAGCCATCTCTTGGTAAAAAATTCATAGAACAGTCAGCACTTTGAGCTTTTCAATTTGACAAAATAAAAGCCTCGTGTACTCCTGCTTTTCTTGATCAAGTACGACAATTTCTTCTACTCCTACAGACATTAAGAGCTTAAAATAGAGTGGTGTTCAACACACTCTACTTGGGAAGAGCCAAGGAACTCTGAAAGAGAAATTCTCATTCCTTACCTGATATTAACCAGCGCATGGGTCACCTTGCTGGCTGCATCTTTCCACTGGCCTGCATTGGTCGAAAGCCTCAGGACTGTAAAGGAAAGAACACAGATCCATCAATCCCCTGGCATAAAGCACAAACATGAGGAATACAGACACATCTCAGAATAGCACTCTTAGAATAACCAAACAAAGCCTGTGCCGATCTTCTGTTAAAAACATCCTTAGCCTAGAAAAAAATAAAAGAGCTTATAGAATTCTCTCAACTGTTTTCACCAGGAGTTTTTCCTCTAACTTCCTTTCACTTTCCACCAAAATTCTCTACTCCTCCTTCTTTGCCTTGGGTTTTCCCTGCCCCTATTAGCAGGGTTCCCTAACTTTAGTTTTTGCACTCATCTAAAATCTATACTGGAGTGGTAAGGCCAGGGTGACCTGGCTGCCATGCTTGTTTTTCATTCCCCAAATGGCCAGTGGATTTGGTGGAACTAGAGGCTGAGTGGGTGTCCCCTGCTGCTCCAAGCAGCTCTTCCTGAACCTAAAGGTGTGAACACAGTCAAATAGGACAGGTAGCCTTTCCAGAGATAGAGGGCAGCAAAGATGTTTGCTCCTCTGACTTCATTGTATGACCTCCAAAATGAATCAACAGGAATGTCCTTCCCCTGCCTGACCAAATTCATCTCTTTTCCAAACTCACACATAGAAGGAGAGATGTTGGAAACACAGAACTGAACATATTCTCTACTGCCTATGGTCTTCGGGACCACACAATAAAGCATTTGAGCCATTTCAGAAAAAAAGACAAAACAGCACAAGTGCTCCTTGAAAGAGCAAGCAAGGGAGGGGCACACCTCATCCACAAGAGTACCTGCATAATGAACATTTGTATACCTAACCCTGAATTGTACCCCACATCTTTAAAATAAAGAAAAAAAAAGAATGAGCAAGCACATGGCAAGTACTCCAAACATATGTTTTAAGAGTGTCTAGTTAACAAGAGCTGAATACGTAGAGAGTTGATTATGTGTCAGGCACTAGACAAAGCTAGGTTACATGCGATAGCATACAGATAAGGAAACTGAGGCTCAGAGGAGATAAGCACAGGAACTGACTGAGGTCATACACACAAGTTCTGAATAACACAGCTGGAATTTGAGCCTGCAGGGAATGGCTCAAGAGCCTATACTTATGCAGAGAAGGGAGTAAAGAAGCCGAATGTCAGGGGCCAAGTCCAGCCCCTGCCACCTACTAGAGAACAACAGCAATACCTACATGAAAAGCTTGTTGTGAGAATTAAATGAGTAAGTATATTGGGGGTGCCAAAAAATGTATACATATTTGCTCAAAGATGGCCTTAATCAAATGAATGCTAGCGTCACCATGTTACAGGTAGCACAGCAGAATTGGCCAGTACAACCATCTACCAAGTGTGACTTGTATTCATCTTTTGTTGTCAGTATATATTGACTATTACGATTTTATTCTATTTTTTTGAGTTGGAGTCTCACTCTGTTGCCCAGGCTGGAGTGCAGTGGCATGCTCATGGCTACCCTAGAGTTGCCCTGCTGGACTCCAGCAACCTTTCCGTCTCAGACTTCCAAGTAGCTGGAACTACAGGTATGCACTACCATGCCCCGCTAATTTACTGTAGGGATGAGGTCTTGCCAGGTTGCCCAGGCTGGTCTCGAACCCATGGGCTCAGGCAATCCATTCATCTCAGCTCCCAAAGTGCTGGGATTACAGGCTGAGCCACTGAGCCCGGCACTGAGTATTACAATTTTAAAGCAGGTTCTCCTTTCTTTGAAGCTCTTAGATTAGAGCCTGCCACACAGTCGTGGCATAGTAGTTTTAGCTATTACTAATTTCAGTAGACTGCCTCCCAAATGAATGAGTGAATGTGACTGAGGTCTTCCCAAAGGAAGAAAAGTAGGCCTCACTAGCATTAAGAAACATGTGGCCAACGCACGTGGGCACTTGCCCTCTGAGTGCCATCCCGTCCTCCCGGCCCAAGACTCCTAAGCAAGAAGAGCAGCAGCAGAAAGAAAACTCGGCTGACTACTCCGCGTCTGTTCCAGCAAGGCTGCATTTTCACCAATTCAACAGTTTTACGAAAAGGAAGATAAGACGGAAGGCTTCATAAAACATATCATCAGAGTGCCCCCCTCCCTTTTTTTGAGTCGGAGTCTCACTCTGTCGCCCAGACTGGAGTGCAGTGGCACGCTCAAAGACACCGAAGCCTCGACCTGCTGCGCTCCGGCGATCCTCCTGCCTCAGCTTCCAAGTAGCTGGAAGAGTGCTGCTTTTCTAATTTATAAGATTTAGTGCAAGGGAATTCGGGATAGTTCCAAGTGAGAGCTCTACAACCCAAACTCAAATTTTACCCAGCGCATGTGCAAATGTATTCATGCCATGAGCAAAATTGTTCCAGCAAGTCAGACATGTCTTTTTCAACTCAACTGTGAAATTTATTTAGACGCATTGTTTCACTAGATCCCCCATTAAATTATAAGTTCTCTGATGGCAGGAACCTAAATATTTATGAAGTTGAGCTGAATTTTCCCCTCCTTACACTTTCAAATAGATGTTTAACTCTGTCCACAGATTATTTCTCTGTAATATCCTATCAGCTCTGTTCCTTAGGAACTCAGATGACCTTATCCCCGCACTTCCTTTGAAAACACCACTGGCCTTTACACTCTTTTTTAAGCTACCAAATTTAAACACAAGATTATTTCAAAATGCCACAAAAGTCTCAAACTAAACAATCATTTAGATAGTAAATTATGGCACACATAAGTTATATACTATGCAGGCATTAAAAAAGAGACTTCAGAAAATTACCAAAATAATTATGATATGTAGGTTAAAAAACAGAAGACAGAAGGATGCCATGATTACAGCCACGTACAATTATGCATGCGTGTGGGCTAATATACAACAATGAAACAGTGGTAGTACTAGAATCAAGGAATTATAACAGTAAATTTTTTTCTGTTTTTTAATTTAGTATTGGCAATTATCTTTTTTTTGAGTTGGAGTCTCGCTCTGTTGCCCAGACTGGAGTGCAGTCCCACTCCCGGCCACCGCAGCCTCGACCCGCTGGGCTCCGGCGATCCTTCTGCCTCAGCCTCCCGAGTAGCCGGAATTATAGGCACGCACTACCATGCCCGGCTGATTTTTTGATTTATTGTAGAGATGAGGTCTCGCCAAGTTGCCCAGGCAGGTCTTGAACCCGTGGGCTCAGGCAATCCACTCACCTCAGCCTCCCAAAGGCA
>CAUYQG010252327.1:0-10542 GCA_963574415.1 Tarsius wallacei
CGCGCCTGTAGTTCCGGCTACTTGGAAGGCTGAGGCGGAAGGATCGCCGGAGCCCAGCAGGTCGAGGCTGCGGTGGCCGGGAGCGGCCGCTGCACTCCAGTCTGGGTGACAGAGTGAGACTCCAACTCAAAAAAAAAAAAAAAAAAAAAAAAAAAGAGCTGCAGTTGCCCCACATGCTCATCAGCATTTGATATTGTCATTGTTTTTTACTTTTAGCCATTCTAATAGATATTTACCAGTAGCTCATTATAGTTTGAATATGCATTTCCCTGAGGACTAATGATATTGAGGACTTTTTAATGTGCTGATTGTCCATTTATATGTGTCTTTCTCTGAGAAGTGTCTTTTTTTTTTTTTTGAGTTGGAGTCTCACTCTGTCACCCAGGTTGGAGTGTAGTAGCACACTCACAGCCTTGCAGCCTCAACTTGCTGAACTCAGGGATCCTTCCTCTCTCAGCCTTCCAAGTAGCTGGAACTACAGTCACGTGCCACCACACCTACCTGATTTTTTTTTACTAATTGTAGAGATGAAGTCTCACCAAGTTGCCCAGGCTGGACTCAGGCAATCCTCTCGCCTCGGCCTCCCAAAGTGCTGGGATTACAGGCTTGAGCCACTACACCTGACCATCTCTTCAAATCTTTTACCCAGTTTTCTGGAGGGGAAGAGATTGACTTTTATTACCCATTTTTAGGAGTTCTTTAGACTGTATATCTTGCATAGCAGTCCTTTGTCAAATGCATGTTTTTCACATATCTTCTCTCAGCTTGTGGCTTACCTATTTATTGTCTTAGTGGTGTCTTTTAATGAGTAGAAATTTTGAATTTCTGATGAAGTCTAATGTATCCAATCTTTAATATATATTACTCTTCTGTGTTCTGTCTAACACAGATAGAACTTGGCCACTCCCAAGTTATGATATTCTTCTGTGTTTTCTTCTGGAAGTGTTACAGCTTTAACTTTTAATTGTATTTATAGTAATCTAGTCAAATTAACTTTTGTATATTATATGAGTTGAAGTTAAATTCAGTTTTTTACTATGGCTGTCTAATTATTCCAGAACTATTTATTGAAAGGTTCTGTTTTCTCCCATTGGATCACTTTGGCTGCTTTCTTGAAAATCAAATGACAATAAATATATATGGATTTATTTCTGAAATTTCAATTGTGTTTCATTGTTATTTTGTTAGTTCTTCTGCCATTATCACCCCGTCTTGGTTACTGTAGCTTTAAAATAGATCTTAAAATCAGGTAATGTAAGTCTTCAGACTTTGTTATTTTTCAAACTTAGTATGGCTGTGAAGTGTCCTTTGCGTTTTCATAGAAATTTTTAAATCAGCATGTTAATTACTACAAAAAAAAAAAAGCCTGGTAGAATGTTGAGATGGATTTGGTTGAATGCTTATATCAATTTGGGATATGAATGTTTTAGCAATACTAAATCTTATGATCCATAAACGTGGAAAATATATATATATATATATATATATATATATATATATATATTTCTTAATCTTTATGAACTCTTTTTCTCACTGACAATACTATACATTCTGAAGTCTGTTTATCTGATTGATTTAGCCATTTCAGGCTTATTGTAATTAATGTTTATGTACTATGTTTTTCTAAACATTTTATTTCAGTATGTATGTTTGTACATTTATGCAGGCATGCCTCAGTGATATTGCGGGCTTGGGTCCATATCACTACATTAAAGTAAATATCACAGTAAAGCAAGTCCTTAATTTTTTTTGTTTTCCAGTGCATATAAAAATTATGTTTATACTGGACAGTAGTCTAGAAGTAGACAATGGCATTGTGCCTGAAAAACCAATATACATACTTCAATTTTAAAATACTTTGTTACTAAAAATCTTCTGAACCTTCAGCAAATCCTAATCTTTTTGCTGACGGAGGATTTTGCCTTGATGTTGATGGCTGCTTACAACCAGGGTGGCGATTGCTAAAGGTTAGGGTGGCTGTGGCAATTTCCTAAAATAAGAAGAAACTGAAGTTTGCCGCATTGATTGACTCTTCCTTTAATGAAAAATTTCTCTGTAATGTGTGATGCTGTTTGATAGCATTTTATCCATAGCAGAACGTCTTCCAAAGTTAGAGGCAGTCCTCTCAAATTCTGCCACTGCTTTATCAACTAAGTTTATGGAATAATCTAAATCCTTTGTAGTCATTTCAGCAATGTTCTCAGCATCTTTATTAGGTGTAGATTTCATCTCAAGAAACCACTTTCTTTGCTCATCCATAAAAAGCAACTCATCCATTCAAGTTCTGTGAGATTGCAGCAATTCAGTCATATCTTCAGGCTTTACTTCTAATTCTTGTTCTCTTTTTATTTCTACTAAATCTGCGGTTACTTCCTCCACTGAAGTCTTGAACCACTCAAAGTCATTTATGAGGGTTGGAATCAACTTCTTCCCAACTCCTGTTAATGTTGCCATTTTGACCTCCTCCTGTGAATCATGAGTGTTCTTTTTTTCTTTATTGTATTGTAAGGATGAATTAGGTACTGAAGTCAGAAGTAGGTACATAAATAGTCTATGTACAGGTGACGTTTGAGCCTCCAACTGGTCCTCAACTCCCCTGGTTTAGGAGCAGGTACCCTTAGTGGTGTTGTATGCTTTCCCTCTCCCCTGGCAGTTTCCCGCTACTGCCTATCCCTCTCTTATAGTATTATGATGAGAACATGTGGTAATATTCTTAATGGCACCTAGAACGGTGAACCCTTTTCAGAAGATTTTTAATTTACTTTGCCTAGACCATCAGAGGAATCACTGCCTATGGCAGCTATAGCTCTGCAAAATGTATTGCTTGAATAATAAGACTTAAAAGTTGAAATGATTCCCTGATTCATAGGCTATAGAACGAACATCGTGTTAGCAGGCATGAAAACAGCATTCATCTCCTTTTGTACGTCTCCATCAGAGCTCTTGGGTGACTAGGTACATTGTCAATGAGCAGTAATTATTTTGAAAGAAATCTTTTTTATCTGAACAATAGGTCTCACAGTGGGCTTAAAATATTCAGTAAACCGTACAGTAAACAGATGTGTTATCATCCAGGTTTTGTTTCACTTATAGAACATAAGCAGAGTAGATTTAGCATAATTCTTAAGGACCCTAGGATTTTCAGAATGGTAAATGAGCACTGGCTACAACTTTGCTGTAATCTGAGATATGTGTTACTCCTCTGTAAGACTTAAGATGTTAAGTTTAGCAGAAGATATAGTTTGCCATTGTAGATATGGAAAGAATAAGAAACAACTGTCTGAGACTCTGAGTCCTTAAATTTTGACTCTGTTAAGGGGAAGGCCAACAAAGGGTAGGACACGCTTAGCCTGCCAAGAACTTTTATGTTGGAGAAAAAGAGTAAGGAGAGATACTGACATTTTCAAGAGATTCAGGGGAAACAGAAGTTTCAATGTAACTTCCCCTATCATAGTTGAGAGTTTAAACTGCTGAGAGATTTTTTTTTCAGTATAAACTAGCAAAGAAACAAACAGAGGAGACAGTAGTCAAATCCGGAAAATGTGAGAACTCCATATGATACTTCAGCTTCCAATTCTCAGCATCAGTTTCTGAGTGAAGAGACATAAATAAAGACAAAATGAAAGAATATAAGAATGGTGTATGAGGAGGAGGACCTGACATATGGAGAAGAACTTTACCAAAAGCTAGTACTTTACTTAAGGAAATATAGAGTATAGTCCCCACAGAGATTTTTGCAAACACTTGATTAGTATTTTGTCAAATGAGTTTTTGAAAGTTTAAATAATATCGTAAAATTTGGCGTAGTCAGAAGGAGAAAGATGAATTTATATGTAAATCTAATACTTTTTACATGTGTTTATAGCAAATATAAGATTCTTAATAGCAGAGAGCAAATATGTAAATTTAATGTTAATTCTCCTGAAACAATTTTGAAGAGTATTATAAAAATATTATAGTTGCTGCCAAATTAAAAATTCTGAACTTGGGATAAGTTTTTAATTTGAACAGATTATAAGCCCCCTGGTAAAGGACTGGTTATTGACAGAAGAAGGGCATGTGAAGATTTTGTTGAGGTGGAAAAAATTCTGAGAACATAACATTTTCAATTTAAAGCCTCTACCATTTCAAAATAGTCAATGAGCAAATCAAGAAAGTGTGAAAGTGGACCTAGTAACTTCATTTTGCTAATGTTAGCAGTTGCTGAATTATAGCAGATGAACCTGAACTTGGCAAAATTGGAAATCTAATGGCATTTTTCACAAAATTTAATATTTCTATTTTTAAATAAGTTAACTTCACCTTTTTGACAAAGATAGCATGACTTAACCAGGTTGGCCTACTTGTCTCCATATTACTAATGGCCATCACAAGGCAGTTTCTAATTAAGCTTCTATCTTAGTCCACTTGGGCTGCCATAACAAAATACTATAAACTGGATTGCTATAAATATTAGGAATATGTTTCTCACAATTCTGAAGACTAGAAAGTTCAAGATCAAGGCACTGAAAACTTCAGTGTCTGGTGAAGGCCCACTTAGAGATTCACAGACTCTCTTCACTCTAGCCTCACATGGTGGAAAGGGTGAGGAGTCTTTCTCTGACTTATTGTATAAGGGCACTAATCCCATTCATGAGGGCTGTACACTCATGACTTAATCACCTTCCAAAGGCCCCTGTCTTAATGCCATCACCTTCCAAAGGCCCCTGTCTTAATGCCATCACCTTGGGGGTTAGGATCTTGACATATAAATTTGAGGGGAACACAAAGATCTATGAAAGCAGTCTCCTGCTTCAGTGTTCCCAAATCCTGTTCAGTTGCCATGGCAGAGGTTCTAAGATATTATGATCAAAATGTTTAATGCCAAAACCAAATTTATTTGGGAAAGTAAAGTATTATCTCTATTGGCCGTAGAGAAAATAAGTGAAAAATAAATCCAATTTGCAGGGAGAAAGAAATGAACTTAGGAGATGTCATAGAGGAACACATTGGAAGGACTTCTTACCCCGCTTCGTACACAGGATACAGACTCCTTTTGATGTCACTCTGTATTTCCACTGGAAGACTTATTTTAAATTCCAAATCCAGCTAAATATTTGTACCTTTTTCACAAATGTATGGAATGCCTCAACCCACTTGACAAATATCTGGTATACTAGCAGATGGATGAGTCCATATTCATTATAGTCATATTGTGGAGCAGAGCGGATTCCCCAGAGTCTTTACCCTTATCTGGGGAGCTGATAATTGCATTTATTCTAATATATTCCAACTGAAACTAAGAATTTGGAATGAGAATTGAGAAAGTACTCAAAAAAAACTCTGTACATTAAAACTATTTTAATATTTAGTAATAGGAAAAGCATATACATTGTATAAAAAGTGTATTTAATAAATACAGAAGATTATGCAATGAAAAGTAAGTCTCCTGGCTGCTGGCCGCCAGCCAGCTATTTACCCTCCAAGAGATAAGCACTGTTAGCAATTTTTAGTGTACCCTTGCAGGGATTGTCTGTGGTTAAATGACTATGTGATGTTCAACTTTTTTTTTCCAACAAGTGGTAACATAGTACTACCTAGTGAGATACGTTGTGTTTTTTTCACTTAATATATCTTAGAGATAACTCCATAAGGATGTGTATGGAACTGCTTCATTCTTTTCAGTTGTTGCTATGATTTCTGCTTCTTTGAATGGATAAATCATAATGTCCTTAACTAGAAACCCTCAATGATGGTTGAACAAGGATGTACTTTTTCATTTTAATGATATTTTGTTAAATTGCTACCCATAGAAGTTGTTATTCATATCAGAAAAGTTGTAGTGATTTTCAGAAAAACAAATAATATTAACTGTGTAACTATGATTGACTTCTACGATTATACTTATAGTAATTTGCATGTTGAATAAATTTCTTTATCTTGATTCCTTAAGGCTGGTGACCTAACATCTGGTACCAACTGTGCTTTGAAGTAAATTATCTTGCCATTTCAAGTTCATAGAGCTTCCATTCTTAATTTTTTTATTTGTATAAATTTCTAGAGTACAAGTGCAATTTTGTACAACCATAGATTCTGCAGTAGTCAAGTCAGGACTTTTAGGATATCCATCACCCTAATAATATACATTGTACCCATTAAGTAATTTCTTATCATTTTATCCCCCCCCCTTTTACTTTCTCTTCCTTCTGAGTCTCTATTGCCTATCATTCCAGTCTCTACACCCATGTGTACACATTTTTAGTACCCCTTATGAGTGAAAACATGTAATATTTGACTATATCTGGCTTGTTTCACCTAAGATAATGATCCACTTCCATCCTTGTTACTGCAAAAGACAGTATTTCATTTTTCCTGGCTGAACAGTATTCTGTTGTGTATATAAAGCACATTTTCTTTATCCAACCATCCTCTGATGGACATATAGGTTGATTTTATATCCTTTAACACTCAGTTGAAATAATGACCTAAGGCTGGATGTGATGGCTCAAGCCTGTAATCCCAGCACTTTGGGAAGCCGATGCAAGAGGATTGCCTGAGCCCAGGGGTTCAAGACCAGCCTGGGCAACTTGGTGAGACCTCATCTCTACAATATATCAAAAAAATTAGCTAGGCATGATAGTGCATGCCCGTAGTTCCAGCTACTTGGAAGGCTGAGGTGGAAGGATCGCCTGAGCCCAGCAGGTTGATGCTGGGGTGGCCATGAGTGCCACTGCACTCCAGCCTGGTTGTCAGAGTAAGAGAGTAAGACTCTGACTCAAAAAAAAAAAAGAATGACCTAATACTAAATAGCTAACATATCAGGTACTGTTCTAAGTGGTTTGTATGTTTCAACTCATCTAATTTTTACAACAATCCTATAAATCCATTACAGTTGTTATCCCAGTTTACAGATGAGAAAACTGAGACCCAAGATATTATATAATTTGAAAGAGCTGGTAGCTTATAGTGCTGGAATCTAGACCCAAGGAGTTGGGAAGCAGAGCTTGCAATTGAACCATGAGACTATAATGCCTTTATGGAACATTTTAATTTTTTTGAAAAATTACCTTGTACACACATCATTTATTGAGTTGGTATTCACACTCTCATTGCAAATAATCTTTCCTTTCTTGTGTCTTTTTGTGCTTCCAAACCTGCCCTTTACAGATGAGGAAGATTAAAATAGAAAGTTTTTGTTATTGTTTGTCCTGAGGATACCTACAAATTTAGGAACCAAGTTAAATACATAGCAATTTTTACATTTTTCATTTTAAGTTAATGATCCTCAAGTTATTTCAGAAATGTGCCAAAGGAGCTCCCAAGAAACATGTATAATAGTAAATGTCAAAATATTTTTTAAAAAAATAACTTCCTGTGGTTCTTTAAACAAGCTCCCGTGACATTTTTCATCTGCATGCACATCGTTGTATTCTCCTGTATCTTGACATGCTGGCTTAGGTGAAATATTGTGGGCATAAAAATCACATTTGGTAGGCCTTCTAGGAAGAGGTCACGTAAAAGTCATCTTTGATTTGTTAATGGAACTTCTTTTTTAGATGTAGTATATGGCAGCAGTGATGTGCATCCTAAGGGATAAAAAACAGTCCATTTTATAAAGGTTTATTTTCATATTTTATACACTGTAGTTCTGTTGTGTGTTTTTGATTTAGTAACAATTTATGTGTTTTTCTGTCGCAGAGCACTGCGGCCTGTGGTGTTGAGGCTCACAGTGATGCCATCCAGCCCTGCCACATCAGAGAGGCCGTTCGACGCTACGGCCACAAGATTGGCCCACTTTCCCCATTCACAGTACGTAATAACAGAGTTACAAAAAGTTATATTTATAATCTGAAAGAATTTTGATTTTCAAGTGGTCAAATGAAGAAGCAATGGAATTGTTGAAAGCAATTTGTGGTGACCATAATTTTGTTGTATAAAAGTGGCATAATTCTCTTGGGAAATAAAAGTCATTTTTGTCTCTTTTTGGAAGGACAATTTTTTCTACAAAATATTATTTTCTTTCAATTACAAATTAAGCTTTTTGTTTGGGCTTATATTCCTATTTTTCAAAGCTTAGGTTTGTAAAACTTTTTGTCAAATTATATGTATCCAAATATTGCTAGAAGCACTTTATGTTTTAAAATTGGTTAGATTGGCATTACCACTTCTATCAGATGTCCTACCCCTAAACATACTTTGAGTTGGAAGAAGAAGAAATGATTTCTTTACTAGCTTTGAACTGGGCTGAAATGTAGACAGTCTTTCACATCTTCAAATGATTTGCAGGCTTATAATCAGGGTTTTGTTTTTTTTAATGGGGAATTAAAGACTTGATATTTCAACAGCCTAAAGAAAGTGGATGTGAGTGTGGGTGTGTGTTTTAACTAAATACTCATGGTGTGGCCCTTAAAATTTTTTTTTATTTGTGTTAATAGAAGTTTTTCCAAGTCCTTCTCTGTTTACAAGCAATTGGTTTGATATTCAGAAAATAAGGTTTGCTTTACATAAACAAAGAATGGTAAAATTTTTTATTTTGATATTCACTTCTGTTTTAACATACTAATGCAGAATATATATGTGTAACATTATACATAAGCAAATAAGTAATAAGTATAACATAATGTACTTTCTTACCTGAGTGATCTTACCAATATTTGTTCATATGTCAGTATCTTCTAAATGTATCATCTCCTTTTTTTCCTTGTATTTAAACAGAATGTTTTCTGTGCATTCTTTATTCTTATTAGTTATTGTTAATTATATAGATTCTCGATGTGACAGCAAAAACATACTTTATAAATGTCTCCAGAAATCCTTTGTAATGGTGAGAATTGTTACTCTTGTTTAATATTTAAAATCTGTCTTGTATAATAAGAATATGATTTTAATATTGCTGATTAAAGCAATATAAACATTTACATAAATGTTTTAGAGCCTTTTTTTTTTTTTTTTGAGTTGAGGTCTCACTCTGTTGCCCAAGTTGGCACATAGTACGATCACAGCTCACCGCAGCCTCAACCTCCTAGGCTTAGGCAATCCTTCCACCTCACCCTTCCCAGTAGCTGGGACTACAGGTGTGTACCACCACACCTAACTAAATTTTTTTGTTTGTTTTTTTGTAGAGACAGGGTCTCACCATGTTGCCCAAGTTGGTCTCAAATTCCTGGGCTCAAGCAATCCTCCCCACCTCAGCCTTTAGGAGTGCACCACCACGTCTAGCTAATTTTTTAAAAAATTTTGTAGAGATGAGGTCTCACTGTGTTGCCCAGGCAGGTCTCAAGCTCCTGGGCTCAAACAGTTCTCCCACCTTATCCTCCCAAAGTGCTGGGATTACAGGTGTGAGCCACCATACCTGGCCTTTAGAGTCTTATAATCAAAAAGAAAGATTGAAATCAAAATCTTTTATATGATAAATGAGGTTATTTTAAGCAATAGACCAAAAGGAAGATACATATGAAAATTTATGAAGTAGAAAAATATGAGGCCAGGCGTGATGGCTCACACCTGTAATTCCAGCACTTTGGGAGGCAGAGGCAAGAGGATTAACTGAGCTCAGGAGTTTGAGACCAGCCTGGACAACTTGGTAAGACCTTGTCTCTACTATAAATCAAAACATTGGCCCGGTGTGGTGGTGCATGCCAAGTAGTTCCAGCTACTTGGAAGCTGAGGCAGAAGGATAGCCTGAGTCCAGCAGGTCGAGGCAGCGGTGGCCGTGAACATGCCATTGCACTCCAGCCTGGGTGACAAAGTAAGACTCCAACTCAAAAAAAAATTAAAAAGCAAGGAAAAGAAAAATATGAGATGATTGAAAGTAAACCAACTGAAATTGAACGAACCAATTTACAATGAAGGGTTAGAAATATCAAATCCTTAGATAAGCGCTAAATAATGATTAATAGGTTGAAGCAATCAAGTGAAGAGAGAGGAAAATGGATGCAGTTCCTGTTGGTAATGTAGAAGTAATTAAAAGGTAGCAAAAGGAACCTAAAATGTTAACTAAAAGTAGAGAGTAAAATTGCATAAAGGAAAATGTATCTAATACAAGGGGAAACCTCCTAATCATGAAGTCTACATTATTTCCTCAAAAGGAGGTGGTGGCTGCTTCATTCCTCAATTTTTTTGTTTTTACATAGACTGGACAGATCACTTAAGAACAATCTTGATTGATGATGACATTTACATAGGGTGTGTATATATTTTTCCCCCCATGTCTAATCTGGTACTTATGTAGTAATGCTTTTACAATCTAAGTCTGTAGTATATAGTCAAAAATGTCTATTAACTAGATTCGGATATAGCCTAGCCTAATTTTTTTCTTTTTTCTTTTTTCTTATTTTTTATTTCCTTTTTTCTCTTTTTTTTTAAAGATGAGGGCACAATTCAGGGTTAGATATACAAATGTTCATTATGCAGGTACCCTTGTTAATGAGGTGTGCCCCTCCCTCCCCTGGCAGTTTTCCTCAACTGCCAATCCCACCCTCTCCCAGCAGTTTCCCACTGCTGCCAATCTCTTTCTTATAGTATTATGATAATTGTTCAAGGTTCACTTATGAGTGAGAACAT